>JARBJD010000618.1:0-28669 GCA_033064195.1 Blattamonas nauphoetae | reverse complement strand
GAAGTAGTAGCGATTCGATTTTCATAGTTAATGTTCTTGAATTCCTCTGGACCGGCGATCATTTCATAATCAGGATCACTACATTCCAATTCTGGATCGGAAAAAGGGTGTTCGAAAGACAATGCTGCATAAAATCCGACCACGACATTTATATGGAAAAACTGCGATTTTTCTCATCTTCATACCTGACATTTTTTCCTTTTACCAAAATGTATTTTCATCAAAAAATGCTTTATAGAAAAGTTCTTTCAAAATTGATCACAGGTTGTGAATATATGACAAAAACACATAAAAAGCGGTCAAAAAGAGGTTTTTGAGGTTTTCAGGATCGTGTGGGAGAATAATGCTTCAATGTTAATATTTCTTAGTTTGACCTTTCGTGATTTTTCGAGAAAAACACACCGATTGGTGACAGGACACCGATTGGTGACACTCTAGAAGAGTTCATCTGAATTGAAATGAACGAGCAGAGGGAGGATTCGAGGGAGAAACAGGCATAGTCCGAGTAGTGATATAGGCGAATGGAACCCCTACACCTTAGACGATACTACTCTTGAGAATCCATATAAATCAGTTAGATTCTCAATACTGATTGACTGATAGAAACAAAGTTGATTTATTTTTATTTCTATTTTTAATTAGTAATAAATGGGAACATCTTTAACTCCAACTCAACTACTAGAAATTTTGGAAAATGAACATTTGATTCTGAAATCACCACCGACTCTTAATCGACAAGGAACAACCTATCTGGTATCCAGCACTTCGAATACGTGCACGAAGATAAACCAGATGAGATTTATCGAGTGTACGTTCAGAACTTCGTCAGAGGATCAGACCCACAAAATCCCCGTAAATACATGTCAGCAGCAAACTGGTGCACAAAGGAAAAGCTCATTGAATCTATGAAAATGAAAATTGTGAACTGATCTCCGAATATACTTGTTCGAGTGGATCAGTCACATATCGACATGAAGGAATTGAATGGAAGGTTATTCCATCGAAATGGATGAAAGGAGAACGAAGTCACCTCGGCAAACGAAAACGATATACACAATCGTTTGTTGAAAATGAATTGAAAAAAGAGAATTGTGAATTGGTTGGAACGTACACAAAGGTACTTGCACCTTTCAAGTATCGTAGTTTGGAAACAGGAAAAGAATATTTTGTTCGATTGGACAATTGGTTGTACTTTGGAGACCGACCTCACAAACAAAAGTACCACGAAAGGTCATAAAAGTTGTTATTTTTGTCAAATTTCAAAAAAGCAAAAACCTTGATTTTGGCGGAAGCTGGTGTATTTTTTCAAGGTTCCGAAGGTTGCGACCCTTCTCATCGGTCCCTTTTAGACCGGCATCGGAACTCATTTTTATCGGTTTGAGATCCGGAGACGAGTAGTGGTATAAGCGAAATGGGAACCAAACTGGCATAGGTGATACTCCTAGGAGAATTGGAACGAGAAATCATTTTGAATCTCAGAGCCAATTGATTTTTTTTAATATGACTCATTCTAATTTCCATCTCACTTACTACTGAAAATATTGACATTTCAGAGTAGTCAATATTTGGCCGTAAATTCAAAATAAAGGCGAAAAACGGACCTCTTGAAAAGTGTCTTTTGAAGCAAATTTTGAGTACTTTTAGAAAACAACGTCGATTTCTTTTTATTCAATTTTTTAATTTGTATAAAATGAGCAGCGTCTTGACACCAACACAACTACTGGAAATTTTGGACAAAGAAGATTTGAAAATGAAATCACCTCCAACTCTCAATCGACAAGGAACAACATATCTCACAGGAAGCACTTTCGAATACCATCTCGAAGAGAAACCAGATGAAACTTATCAAGTGTACGTCAATAGTTTCGTCAAAGGATACAGACCACATCTGAATCGCCAGAAATATCTTCGACCAGCAAATCGTTGTACAAAGAGAAGCTTATTGAATCAATGAAAATGAAAATTGTGAACTCATTTCTGAATACACTCATTCAAGTACTCCAGTAACATATCGACACGAAGGAATTGAATGGATAGTGATCCCATCAAAATGGATGAAAGGATTCAGAACTCATCAGAACAAACGAAAACGATACACACAATCGTTTGTTGAAAATGAATTGAAAAAGAGAATTGTGAACTCATTGGAACATACACAAAGGTACTTGAGCCATTCAAATATCGCGATTTACGAACAAAGAACGAGTATTACGTTCGCTTGGATAATTGGTTGTATTTTGGAGACCGTCCTCACTTGAGAAAGTACCACGAAAGGTCATGAAAATACTGAAAATCTATTTTTACCACAAATCACTGAAATCCAACATGATAACCATTTCGAAAAATTCTGAAAAATTCTAAAATCTCGGGACACTGTCGGTCCTCGATCAAGACAATCCTGATGAAAATCGGTTGAGAATTCGTCGAACTGTGTACCGAACTTAGGTCGAAAAAGTGACCAAAAAAGTCGATGTTCCGATTTTGCTACTATGAACTGCTTTATGGCTCAAATTGTGTTCAAACACGTTTGATTGCGACGGAAATCATTTTGAAAGGTAGGATTTTCGATAAAAAGCACTTTCTGAAAAAAAAGTTTGATCCGACCCATATCCATGGTCAAAATCTCGAAATTTTTTCTGGGAGGTTTGGACTTTCAGGACTATCATTTTCAGGACCGCTTTCGTCCCCTATTAACGTTTTTGCACTCCATTTCCTTCCCCGACGTCAGGTGACGATTCGGTGGATCTCGACATTTGTCACCACAAGTTTCGGACACTTTTTCATGAATTTTCACATTTCACTACTTTCACTTCATTTACTCCGTTATTGCATCATTTTAACGAACATAAGTCGACGCGAGACGTATAGCGCATTTCCTTAGTTTCATTTTGTTGGTTCTTCACTTCACCGTTTTGACGACTCTTTTCTTCACAACTTGCACACTACTAGATTTTTGCCCCGATTTTCACATATTGCGCCTTCTTTCTCGTTGTTAGAGGAAGGTGTGCTCAAATTTTCAGAATTTTTGTCGGATAGTTGTCTCAAAATTTCACTTTTTGATTCGTCATTTCACAGCTTTTCACAGTGTTTGCATGTTTGAACACCACTTCAGCCCCTTCTTTCTCACATCATTCTCTCCACATTTCACATATGATCTCTTCACCATTCCTCTTCATTTTGCTCATATCACTTCCATTTTGTGGGCCGTTCTCACTTCACTAGCACATCATTTTAGTCAACTTTTCATCAACTTTTCACAAAACAGAGTAAAAGAAAGCGAACCAAGCATGAATGAAGTGGGCAAGTCTGAAACTGAGAGGGAAATTGACGATCGTGAAAAGGGTGTGAAATGTGGCTCCAATAGTGACAATTAGGTCTGTGTTCCGGGTTTTCTCTTTAAAACAACAAAATGATTCAAAAAGTATGTGAAATGATGAAGATTACGGAAAAATTCCGAGAACTGAAGTGAGCCGTTGAAAGTGAGATCTCGGTAAAAGTCCGGAATCTTCACTGAACGGAAATTAGTGTGTTGAATTTGAGAAAAGTTTGAACGAACTGAGTATGAATGAAGTGGATATTATGGATAAACAACGAGTAAACGAAGACGGAAGTGGGACCAAAATGGGATGGTACCGAATGAGAATGAAGTGACAACTCAATCAAAACAGAGAAAACAAGGCTGAAATAAGAAGAGAATGATGTCGATATGATGAAGAATACATACTTTTACCGAGATCCGATGACCGTTACTGAGGTTACACAATTCATGGAATTTGGAACTTTCCTGCAAGATGACAAGAAAAATTGCGAACCTTTCTTCCAGCTTCGATTCGTGTCATGTCACCACTAGACCATAATAGTCGTCGAGATGTTGAGAATCGTCCGTGAGGAGGACTGGTCATCAGATGTTGATCTCGCGTTTGAATCTGCGTTCGACTGTCAACCCGACGGAAATGGTCGTTTCAATGAGATGGAATTTTGCAGAGCGTGCTGACAACGATATTGAACTGTAGTTTGTGGATGACGTGACTCGGTCTCGTAACAGGATGTGATGGTGGAAAGAGCAGATCAATCAATCCAATAATAAACAGAGTATCAACACGTTTCAAACAAAGTTCCAAATTCCCTGAGCCATGTAACCTCAGTAAGAACAACTGAAAACATGGAAAAAGTGATGATCGTGTAAAGAGAGAATGAGAGGAATAGAAAGAATGAAAACATGTTCAGAATCGAGAATGTTGAATGAGAGGACGTCTTCCATACAAGCACAGAATGAAGAGCTGGATATTTGGTTTGATCTGAACGTTCCTGATGAAAACAAGAGACAGAAAATATGAAAATGAAGAACACACATTTAAATAGTACTGAGAGAACGACGATACACTCAATCATAACAGCTAACAAGACAAAACTTGATATGTTTGTGCACGTGTGACAATTCTTCTATGAAAGCAAAAGGTGAGATAATTTTGAAAAATGGAGAAGATCGATACCTTCTTCAACATTAATCGTTTCTGTTTTGAGATACTGGTTTCAAAAAGAAGAACAGAAAGGAAGCGTCTCCATCAGTGAATGGTTAAAAAGGGAACAGAAAAACTGAAGAACGATTACCTTAATTAAAAGAAGTCACAGAAGAGAATCAAGTTCGTCTGCGATCTCATCTGCCGTCAAGTCTATTGGTTCATTGGCGCCCCAAGTTGTCTATGTCGGTCGGATCGAACCGCTTCAATTCCTGTCCAGTCGTCTTCTATGAGCTCATTCGCATCATCCCTCGCTGTTAATGTTTCGAATTCGGAATAGTAGTCTTCAGCCCTCATGCTTGAGTTGACACCGTTGTGCAACAGAGAGGATATCCCTGCTGCCTTTATAATTTAGTTCGTCCAAAGTACAATCAATCAAATACCTTAGTTGTAATAGACCGAAGGTATCCGTTCTGAAATAGATTGGATCGACTTTGGACTGTAAGGCGTAAAGAATACGAGTGAGCAGGAATCGCAAATATTGGATGATGTGTGGCATCCCATGATATCGATGCTCGACACCTAAAGTTGGAAACAACGTGCGATGTACTTTGGCACGATTCATCGCTCGGTAAGGTTTAGCGTCAACACCAATGAGAAAACAAATTTTGGTGAGATACTATATATGTCAAAAGAGGGATAAAATCAAACCGAGTCAGTGAGTCGAATAGTTGTTCTGCTTGACATTCTTAACTGTTTCCCATACTTTTAAAAATTCATAGTATTCATCGAATAATTGTGATTCATCTCGAAATTTTGAGACTTTGTTGGTAAAAATAAGTTCATAGTGTTTTTATTTTCCGGAAAAGAATACTCAGAAATGAATCGACAAAATACAATTCACAAATGATTGAGAAAATGATTGATCATAATCTCTCGACAACCAACGAGAATGCAACCGTGATAGACACACTACAGAAGACAACAGAAGCACACAAGAATGCGATATCTTCAATTCAGAAAGTGGTGAGCACAAATGGATCGATCACGACACCAACAATTGGAGGATTGATTAATGTGAATGGAGCGAAGTGGAACATCTCAGAAGGATCATCGAAGTATCCTGGAACATATCCAATCATCAGAAACTTCGGGAATTCAGTTCAATGGTGATGGCATTATTATGTGGTCTCCTGTGACAAACCAGCACTCTATTCCTACGATGAAGACACTGGTTCAGGAGTGTTTTCAATATCTACAACAGGAAGTTTTTCTCAACTGTCAGACAGAAGAGTGAAAAGAAATATTGAGCCATATCCCGATGTTCTTGAACAACTGAATAAAGTCGAAATTGTGCAGTATCAATTCAACACATTCGATTCGAAGATCAACAAAGTGACGAAACAAATCGAGAACGAAACTGATGGAGAACACTCTGAAGAACTGCAAAGAGAAATGTGAATGCCTGAAGAAAGAAAGTGAGAAGAAACACATTGGTGTGATTGCACAACAGATCCAAGGAATCTTCCCCGAAGTCGTGAATGATTCCAATCCAGATTGTCTTCAAGTTGATTATGCAGAACTCTCTTGCTTCTGCGTGAAAGCAATTCAGGAATTATCCTCTATCGTCGGACAACAACAGACTCATCAATGAACTCATCAATGAACTGATCCAAAATATAATAGATATTCCAACATGAGATCAACCAGAAATTCATAGTACTCTTTGATTATTTTTCCATTGATTGTTCCCGATGTTTCCATCCTCAATTGATTCACCAGAACTGTCTTTGAACCAGATCTTCACAATAGATTGTCGAGTGCTTAATTCCCACTTCTTTCGCTTCGCAATCTGTTCGTTACAGAAAGCAACATATGAATCATTGAAGGCATCAGTCTGGATCCAATCACCGTGGATTGTAATATGCTGAGGAATGTCTTTGAGATGACAGTTGAGTTACCATTAATTTCTTCCTTCACATGGATGAGTTTACAGTCGAGGAAGTGAACATATTTTGGTTTCTGAGAATTGGTAAAATCAGGAGGGAGTTGAGCAGTGTGAGAATTCTGAATTGAGAAATAGCGCTTGACCATTTGTGTTTTCTTCAAAAATAAAATATTCAATTTAATATCCTCTCTTCACTTCTTCATACGCTTCTTGGAGTCGACGATCAATGACATATCGCACTCGTGGTTGTCCATTTTCAATCCAGAACAACCAATATGTTGCCTGATGCAATGCCAATATTGGTGGAGGAGGACCTTCTGGAGTTGAGGTGAAATATGGATCGAGTTCTCCCTGATTGATTGGTGATCCTCTGAAGATAATATTCACTGATTCTGCTGTTGAAATACCTTCTTCTCCACCAGCAATTTCACTTCGATCAGTTGGAACCATGAATGTGAATGAAGTAGCATCCGTAACTGCTCTGGTTCTCTTGAACTCCTTTCCAAAACAGGTAGAATTGCGTGACATACAGATTGAATTCTCAAACTCTTCCGTCGCGGAACAACCGATAAAATCACCATTCACCATCATCATTTGATAGAACTCTGGCGAGAGTGTTGACATCGGGAAATTGGGAAAGTTGGATCCAAGCATTTCGAATAAGCCAACATAATGAGGATTTCTGAAGACTGTACATTCATTTGGTCTTTCAGGGAATAAGCACATAAGATTCATGAGATTGTTGAGCTTGATACTGATGTTTGATCTCACTCCCATTGCTGTTGCTTGTGATTGAAATGATTGAGTGTCAATTCTTTCAGCTTTCAGGACATACAGAGTCTTTGAATATGTGTTGAAGAGTGACTGCTTCGTTGCATCAGTGATTTGATATCCGTAACAAATCGAAGACACTGTATCTATCGAAGATGAAAGAACAGTGGCTGTGAAGGATTTGGTTTTGATATATGAAATGTAAAATGAATTCACAGAAGGCATTATATTGTCATCGAATTGAAGTATTGGAGTACCAATTTGTGTAAATTCCTGTGTCAAATTTGAGTATTCTCCATCGAACATGAGACTCATTTGCCCTTCTGGTGCGAGACGAGGCTCGTCTTTATCTGGATATCGATCTTTCATCATCTCAAGTGTTTTCTTACAACAGTTGAAGTTCGAATGGGACAATACACAAGTGAATCAGTTGTCAAATGAAATCTCAAACGTAAATTACCGAAAATCGAATTTGGATACTGATCAAAGGTACTCAGTGGAAGGAGATTCACAAACGGAATTACCAGTGGAATCGTTGCAGTGAATGGGTTTTCTGTCCCAGTGAGTGTTGGAACGTGGTAGAATCCACACACACTTGGATCCATTCTCTGAACATTTTCACAAAGACTATAGCAATGCTTCATATTGTTTTTTCTTCATACGACTTGAAAGTGTGATACAGAAATGATTCGTGAACATGATTATTCTGGAGTGTATTGTCAATAATGTTTCCTTTACTGTCAACCAGTCTCATGTCTCGAATGGCATCTGATGATGATTTGTAACCGTAGAACATTCCGTACAATCCAGCTGACTCTGAAGCATCCGCATCTGATGGATATGTATATGGAACAGTAATCGTTAGATCGATACGCAAATGACTCTTCGCAAACTCAGTCACATCATGACCATCATAGCACAGTGGAACTTCAATCTCATCTCCAATTCTGCATGGCATGGGAGGATTTGTTGGATGCACTTCTTGGATGGAGTAGATGTGAGGTTCTGAATCCCACTGTTTTGGCATGATATGATTGCACTTCGATTTGCTCAATTAATGTCGATGTTGGTTTGGATTGATTTGATCTGATACTTCTCATTTATAGAAAAATAAAAATACAATATCATTATTTTCTTTGAATGTTTTCAATTTGGAATAATACCTAAATCTTTATGCAATGCTTTCAATGTGTGATTCGGATAGTACTCAACTTTTGGTTCACCATTGCTGTATCGTAATACCCACCACGTGGTGGCAGTTGTTGCTAGAATCGGTGCAGGAGGATGTGTAAATGTTGTCATATCACCACTTTGACTAGGATTGTAAACATTGTAGTATGTGTCAAGATTACCTTGATAGATTGGATGGGATCTTAAAGTGACAGCAGTATTTCCTTTGAACTGATCGAATCATTTCAGTTTGTTGGACATCCACTCCTCTGAGTAGGAAAGCACAGAAGGAAGTCAGTATTGTCATGAACTGGACGAACTCTTGTCATTGTTTCATTGGGATATGTTCCGTCACCAGTGAGTTTCTCTTCAACGAGAGAATCCGTCAGTGATCGCTCCCAATCATCAGGAACAGCTAGGTACGAATCGAGATTGAGAGTTGATAATGCGAACTGATAGAAGCGAGCTCCAATAGTTGTCGTTGGTTGTTCTGGATAGTACCTGTTTTGTAAAGTCACTTGGATGTTCTTCTGCATTGGATTGTGGAAGCAAGTGACTTCATTGTCGTAATGACGGAAGAGGAGCATAATATCGTTTGCATTCACCACAACCATTTGCTGAGTACAATCAATTCCTGTTGCCGTTGGCGTCTTCTGAAATGGATAGAATGAGATCTTCTCAGCTGGAATTGTTCCAGGACGATTTGTGTACATCTGCTTCAGATTCTCTTTCGCACCATCTTTCATTTTGTATCCAGCACTCATGCAATACACATCATCAATCCGATAGTTTGTGACGTTCAATGAAATGTACTGATCCACAAATTCAGGTTCTGTTGTCGCGACATTGGCTGTTGAACAAACAATGTCCTTTGTAACTGTTGGTTGCAGAAATGATTGACCAATTTGAACAAAGTTCTTTGTGCATGAGGTGACAAGATTGTTCAGAAAGTAGGGACGATGTTGAATACAATTGAGAATTGCTGCTTTAATAGTTGGTGCTGCTGCTGTTCCAGTTACGAGTGATGATAGTGTATCTTTCAAAGTGAGTTCAGGATTTACAGAACAACAAACAAACGCATCTTCATTCATGTGCACACTCAATTTCAAATCACCAAAGAGACATTTTGGATAGTCAGTCATCCCTGAGAATATCAGAAGATCTTCAAGATTAATCGACACACGAATTGGTACATCGATTGTGTCTTGAAACACTCCTGTTCCAGACGTTGTTGTGAAATCCGAAAAAGGAATATAAACACCAGCAACCGATTCATCATGATTCCAAGCATTCTGCCAAGGTGTGTGACAATGTTTTCGATTCTCCAATTGACTCTTCGGTTTGAACATGTTGTAGATGTGTGATTCCATTGAGACATCATTGTTTGTTGTGCTAATGATTCTTTGATTGTTATGAAGAACAGTAAGGTCACGAAAGATTGATGCTGAATGCTTGAGTCCAACGAAGATGAATATCCTCTCATTCATGTACGATCCAACCTTACCAGCTGTAGTTTGCCAATTATTGACTTTCAATGTCGCTGTCATAGTGAACGTAATGAAAGAATCATCGATTTGACAAATGTCTTGATTACCAGTCAATGGAATGACTATCTCTTGTCCTGTGTAGAAGCGTGCATTCTCTGATGGTTTCAATTCCTGTATCGAAGTACTATGTGCTCCATCATTCATGAGGTAATTAATGTGATGTTCGGACATCAGTTGCTGTTGTATTTGACCCATGTCATCTCTTGTGTATTCTATCCTTCCAGTGGTATTTCCAGTCAATGATGATGCTCCAGTTCTTTTGTTTGTCAGATGTGTTATATGCGAGTTCATTTAATCAAAAATAAAAAAACACATTATGCTTTAACTCTAGTTACTTTTTCTTTTTGGTTTCTTCGCTTTCGGCTTCAGCTTTTCTTCCAGTCTCAGTATTTCTCCTCTGAGTTTGTGCAACTGCAGTATTTCCTTCATTGATTGCTTGCTCATATTGTGCCATCTTTTCTGCATGGATTTGTTGATCCGATTTCACATCTGGTATCATCTCAACACCTGTCTGTGCGACCTTAGAAATCAGTGGTCCAACGAAGGGAATAAGATTTAGAAATGGAGCTCCAACTCTGAGTATGTTTTTGCCAACTGCTGCTAATTTTGATATACCAACCTGGTGCCATTTTAGGAAAATAAAAATATTCGAATACTAGTGAATGTTTATCCTTTGAATTGAATTTTGGAATTGGACGAGAGTGGCATATCATCATTTGAGTATCTCCATTTCGAGGTGGTTCGTACTCAATCATCTGCGGTTTTGTTGACGATTGATCGCTTTATTTTGTTGATAAACGTCCATCATTCCTCCTAATCCATTGAGTATTCCTCCAGCTGTTTGTCCAAATTTACTGTTCGTTTGAGAGAGTAATCCACCACCGACTTGAAGTAATGTTGGAGCTAGAGGTTTGATGAATTGAAAGAATTGCTTGCCGATATTTTTGAGTTTGTTGAAACTTCCTGGTGCCATTTATAGAAAAATAAAAATACAATTCATTTATTAATTTTACGGGAAAAATCTCAGAAGAGATTTCTGCCCTAACGGGGTATTGCCTTTGCTAGAGAAATGCCAAAATTGAGAATAGTGTTGTATGCTTCATTGTAGGCAATACTCATGTCTTTTCCACCAACGAGGATCTTGAAAATGGTTCTAAACACTGGGAGTTTATTCAGACATAAGCACTTGTCAGACAGGTCATCCAGTTCAATCACCACATCATTGATCCCAGTGAGTGTCGCAATCAGTGCACATAAATCACTTTGGTTCGTGATCAGTTTCTTCGATGGTTCAATGAGGTTATTCAACAGTTTCTTTTCACAAGCGAAAGCATTCTTGTAGACGAGCAGGAGCTGATCTTTGAATGCCGAAATGTTTGATGTATATTCTCGCAGTGGTGTAGAACGACTTTGGATCGGAGCTGATGGATAGGTCTCCAGTGGTGGATCGTAAGCTCCACGTTCATTCGTGACCACAGGCTCAGAGCATACTCTTTCTCTCCCCAAAGGAGGGTTCGAAGCCTCTAGCGAGACCATCTCCATTTTCGATCCTCTATTCTCTACACCAGCTTTGCTCCTATCCTCGATGATGACATTGTTGGTGATTGATGTTGGTACTGAAGAAGAACTTGTGTGTTTTGTAAATTGACAACTTAGAATTGGTTGCATCACTTTCTATAAAAATAAAAATATATATTAATGTTTTAAATTCACATTTCTGCTCGATCTATAGCTCCCATTCCAGAACTGTCCAACTGTGCAAATCGATAATACCCAGGCATTTCAGATTGGTATCCACTGATATCATCATCTGTGACTGTTTTGAATGCTTTGGCTTTCAGTTTATTAACTTCTGTTGATATGTTAGTTGAATAGCTAGTACAGTATTCCGATAAATACGTTGTATCTTGAGTGATCATTTGGAGAAACACTGGATAAATCTGATCTTTGAAGGCTTTCTTTTGTTTCATACTGGGATTGTAGTCCTGAACATGATCATGAAGCCATTGATCCCACATCAGTGATGCAATCTGTGATTGAATTGAATTGAACACCATATTGTCTAACACATTCTTGCTGGGATCAGCTGGATTGCTTCGATTTGCACGAGTTATTCCCAATGTGTCTGTCATGTGTTCACTAACAGCTCTCTTCATTATTGCATATGGTTGTTGAGATCGTTTGGTCTTCATCTCTTCATAGCTGATGTCTCGATAATTGGTTGGCAAATCGTATGTTCCACTCTTGAGGAAATTCCGATGTACCGCTTTGATTTTCCTTCCATGGTTTTGATTAAACGATGTATAGGATGTCTGTCTTCGCCTATCTGGAGTTGGATTCATTGCATCGTATGTCTCTTTGACTGGTCTACTGTTGTAAGGAGTTAGCATGGCACCATTGACTGCAATCAGATCTCCAGTATCATTATCGTAGACCATCACATCAGGAACTTGTCCATATTGTTCTACTTTTGCAGTCCAATTTCGTCCAGTTCTCGCAATATACTCACGAGCTGATGGAAGACTACACAGAGCATCATTGCGTCTGGTTTGAATATCATCGTCGGCATAGATTCGTTTCAATGCTGCTTGAGTCTCCGGTCCGTATCTCATTTTTGGTTTCTTCGCTTGTGCTTTTCTTTGTGGTTGAACGTACACTATCTTTTGTGACATTGTGTGTTTTCATACAAAATAAAAAAACCAAAAGTATATTTTAATTAGAGTTAAATCACAAATGAACAAATCGAATATGGCTAAACCAGAGGTTTCGCGGAGGGTGGAACCCTTGTCTCTAACAGCATATGTGAATGCTAAATTGAGTGAAGCATCAAATAGGAATGTTTCTCATGAAGTGCAATCACAGATTCATCCAGACTTGAATTTCAATCGCAATAGTGTGAATGTCCTCGTTGGAAACAGAGGAAGTGGAAAGACCTTTAATGCTCTTCGAGAAGTTGCCAAACTCCAAAATGTTCAAGTCAGAAATGAACTGTTTCACTTGTTCGTCTTCGTTCCTGATAAGAACATTGATCCAACCTTCGACAAATTCAAACCAATACTGAATGTTCCTTATGTGAAAGTCAAATATGATGATGCTCTTCCATTTCTGTTGGAACTCTCTGAATCGAAAGCTGCTTATGAAGAGATTATTGACAATCAGTGGCAAAACAGAATCACTGATGAATGCAGAGAGAATCTCTTTGACTCACTGTACATTGATGACTTCTCAGTGAAGAATCTCCAAACGATTATCCTCCTCGATGACTGTCGTAGAATCTTAGGTGAGAGAAGAACATCCAAAAATAGAATGACAATGATGGACTTGTTACTGGAGAATCGACAGCCTAAATTCACATTCTTTCTGACAATGCACGAGCTCTTCAGTTTGTCAGCTGATATGAAGTCAAACATCGATTCAATGTGGATCTTTGGAGGATTCAATAAAGAACGAATCAGTAGAGTCTATCCTCAGTTGAACTCACCAATTGATATTCAGCACTTCTGGAATGTCTATCAACGAAAACAGAAATGTGAAGCAATCATTCTTCGATACAATTCTGATGGAGTTGCTCTGACAGAGATCAACAAAGAAGGGTTAAACCGGACTGTCCGATAATTCTTGAATAAGGTTTCCAATTGAGTCAGTCAGCGCTCGAATTGATTCTTCAAAGTCTGATAATCTTTGATCAATCGAGAGTGAGTTAGGAGAAGTGGAAGCATCATCATATCGTTTCCTCAGTGCAATCTCACCTCTTATTTTTGTGATTCTGTATCCATCGATTTGGATCATCCTATTCAGTTTCTGAGTTGTGTACTCATTCAGTTCTTTTCTATTCTTCTCCAAGTATCTCTGAAAGTCGTGGATGTTTGTGAACTCTTTCTGCTCAGGATCAAATGGTTCTAATATTTTCAGTGATGTCATTTAAGTGAAATAAAAATATTTGAAACATTATTGAAAACGAACAAAGTTCTCAGATCGAAGATCGCACTACGCTAGATTGAAGCGAACGAAGTTCTGAGGTCAGAGAAGACCGAATTCCGCGATGAATTCTGGAGTTAAATCATCAATAGAGTCTGCATGGAACTTTGTGTGTTGGATTGGAACGTAGACAACTTTTGACAGACACGTCAGTCCATTCAGTAGTGTAGCTACGACATTGCCGTGTTTGTATTCAATGAATTTCCCCACGAATTGAAACTGTCTACGCTTCTTCTGAAACTTAGCAACAGTCTTGTCCAAATCAAGGTGGATCAAAAGAATGTTTCCTGGTTTATATTTCCATAACATCTGTGTTGTCTGTTGCTTTTGGATGTTCTTTAATTGTTCTTCACAACTGGATATATACAGTGCTTCAATTTCACGATTGTTTTGTGCCTGCTGTGGAGTGAACTTGTTCCAGTACGCTCGATGTGGAGTCATGTTGTAGTATTCCACCATCTGATTCATCAGCGTATGATTGGCCATTTGCAGACCTTTGATACATGAGATCGATCAAGCAGAAACTGAGATCGATCGATCTCAGTTCCGGTTTTTGGGACTGAGATCAATGACTTAATTAGGCGTATCTATATTTGTCTCATTGTTGTGTCAATTGGTCAAAATAAGAATCTTGAAAAAGCGAAATGGTTGTAGTGCGATAGAATGAACACTGAAAAGAGGGGAAAAAACGTCTTCTCTCCTTTTCGCACTCTTCTCGAAGTTGCTTTCGTTGCATAATTATTCAGTCCATGCGATCGCCACGTGTTGCTCATTCCACCTCTCGCTGTCCATCCATCAGACGGAGAAGGCGTCGATTCAGGAAGAATCGATCGTTCTTCCGACAGTTGGATCCAAATGAGAATGGAGTGCGTAACTGGATCGGTTGATGTCTCTGGAATAAAAAGGATGGATTGCTCTGTCACAACTCCTGTTTGGTCTAAAACACTTTGTGCTGGATGAAGATCGGGATTTGGAGATACTCGTAATTCTCGTCTTTCAGATGCAGCAGAGGGAGATAATCGTTGATCGAACTGCTTTTCGACTCCTTCTCGAAGACACTTTGATAAGTCGGCGAATCAGAGGCGATCAGAACAATCTTTGGAAGATCCAAATTTCGAGACCATTCGGGATGGCCTTCCACTTCGATCTGTTTGGATGGAGAACCATCATTCGACGACATCGTGCTATTCGACCAGCTCTTCTCCGTAGATAAATGGACCACCATTCGACATTGGCAACGATTCGAACTGAACACTCCCAACATGCAACCAATCTCCGTCGAAGAAGATCCCTCCTCCCTTCACAGCGACATAATTCGAGGACATGGTTGCAGGGATGTTGATTGAGAGTAGGTCGACATATCCGGGATGAGTCAGGGTCAGTGAGGAAAAGCGAGACACGTCGAGAAACATTCAGCCACCGAGTTTGGCAGAACACTCGATCAGAGTCGGTTGAAGGTTGAGATCGCTATTTTGATCGAGCGAGGGGATGAAGTAGTCACCGCCTCTGGTCTCCGCTGAGCAGAGCGTAGCGAGCATCCGATTGACGTTGATTGTGTGACACTCCTCGAAGAAATGCGCTTTTGTCAGTTCAACAAACGCATTTCGGCAACTCAGCACGGCTCCATCGCCAGTCGTTGCGACGTTAGCGATGAGAACAGAATTTAAATCACGGGCGAGTAATAGTTTGACAGATCCTCCATCGAATTCGAAACCCGAATGATCGGCGAAGGCCATATGGATTCCTCCATCTGATGTGAAGGCACAAAGCGAGATTTCGACCACACCCTCCGAACTGATATTGATGAGAAGCTCCGTGATTGAGGAATCGAGTTGGTGGAAGAAAAACCACAAAGAGAGAGGCTTCGTCAGACACGGTGAAGAGAGAGCTGGTAGTGTGAGGAGGACACACGAACGGCTGAAGAGACGACTGAAACTGGCCTTTCAGAGAGACTGCTTTGGCCTCAAAGGTGAATGGGGGGATGGTGACTGGAATAGCCAGCTTCGACCTGATGCTGACTTCAAGCCAATCGCTTCGGGAGATCAAATTGCCTCCTCTTCTCGTAAAACAGCTCCCACTCAACTCGCCTTCTCACTTTCCGTTCTTCTTCCTTTCTCCATCTCTCTTCATCCACCTTCTCTTCTTTCATCCTCCCTCCAACCCACCTCGTCCCTTCTCTCCCTCCCAATCTCCTCACCGAATGATCAGTCGTTACACAGATCCTAGTTAGGGCTGTCGACGATGCACATATTTGTCATCCATCTCGTCGCCCTCTTCGATCTCGCTTTGGTCATTGCTTTTGTTGACTTGTCTCTCTTCGTCGGTCTCTCCAGGTCCGTCTTGTTCATCTTGGCTGTGTCGACTTGAGTCTTCTAAACTGCTTTCTTGTTCAGCCACGCGAGATGTCTCTCTTCTTTCTTCTTCAAAAACAATCGACGAGCCTCGTGTGCTTCCAAGTGAGTCGGAGCTTCTCCTCGTATCTCTTCTTTCATTTTGATCCAAATTCCGAGATTGTGGTGAGTGTCTGCACGATGTCACACGATCTGTCTTGTCACGGTTGGAAGATGCGTGTGATGACGATTCAGACTTGTGTTGGGAAGGAGAAGGAGTGTGAAGTGCGGATGAGAGTGGAAGAGGCGAGGTGGAGTGAGAATCGAAATGTGAAGAGTCGATGGTTTGCGGCAGAGGAGAGCGGAAGTCGGTGATAGAGTGGTGGGAGGATGGTGGGGAGGGTGAGTCTGGGACAGCCAAGTGTTGTGAGTGAGGTGGTGTCAAGAGTGGAGAATGATGCGAATCCGACGAAATCGAGTCGGGTGATGTTTCTGTGTGCTCCAAATCGCTTCGATTTGTTCGTTCCAACCATCGCTCGTTCTCCATTTCCAACTTCACTCCAATCTCACGCTTTTCCGATAGTAAGTCTGTTCTTTCCCATTCAGCGTCGTTTTCGGGGCGGGAATGCACAAGACCGCCACTCAATCGCCCAAATTCAACATCGCTCATCCGAAGCTGGTCCTGTGAAAAATGAGTGTGAATTCAAAATGAAAAGTTACAAATTGAAGGCAAAAAACGATGAAAAGTCGAGAGAGACCGAATAGGGTCAATAGAAGACAAGAAGGTTTGCAACACAAACTTGGATCAGTTCCTCACTCTAAATGTCCTGCTTGTCACTAAAACGAGTGTCGTTTGCACTCTCTCCGTCTTCTGAGATGTTTTCTTCGTCAATTTGTCCGATATCACGACTTTTGGGACCATCCCGTTTTGACAGTTCTTCGCTCATCTTCGACACCCGTCTTCGGCTCGGCATGTCATGGAGCGTCACTTGCTGGACATGTTGAGACAGATCCACTGCACATCCCAAATGCTGCCTGATGTGGGTATGGTAGAGCAGAATCAGCAACGAAAAGAAAGAAGAGCGAGGACTGTTGGAAACGATAAATGAAATGTGCGATTGTTCAGAAAAGGAGAGCACACATTCAGTCAGGAGGGTCTGTAGAGACTGGTTCTTCAGTGTGAACAATTTCCGGACCTTGAACAGAAGCGACGCGGAGACAGAGTGGAGCGACAGATACGAGTCGTGGAAGAGAACAGACACCAGATTCGGAATTTCGAACATCATATTCAGCCACTGCACCAAGCGGTCAGAGAAAAACAGCGTGACATGCCAGACAGCGTGACATGCCAGACAGCGAGTATCCAGTTTTGTTCAGAATGAC
The DNA here is from genome assembly GCA_033064195.1 of Blattamonas nauphoetae. Classification (NCBI taxonomy): domain Eukaryota; phylum Preaxostyla; order Oxymonadida; genus Blattamonas; species Blattamonas nauphoetae. Next base: position 11,082 of record JARBJD010000618.1, on the reverse strand, counting down.
AATCCTAAAGATAAGAAAATAAAACAATCGATGAGAAAGAAAATAAAAGAATAAAGTCAAAAGAGTTCGGAGGAAGGAAACAGGCAAACAAACCGTGAAGAGAAACATCCAGTTAGGCCAGAGATTTCGTTTCCAGACTTGAACGAAGGGAGAATTTGAAAGATAAGGAAATAAAAGGAAATGAAAAAGAGAAAATGGAATAAGAATGTTGAAATATAGAAGAAAAAGGATATAATGAAAAGAAATCTCGAAGACTAATAAACAATTGAACAACGAATGTAAACCTGCTGAATAAATCACTCTAAGAGAGAAATAATCGTCAAGAAATGGTATATGAGATCCATCACGGTGGAATTAATAATTTTTTCGATAAACAAGCGTGATTCATCCAGTTCTTCAATCGGATCGGGAAGAAGAATTATTGTGGGATGATTCATCTCGAGATTTCAATGAAAGTACTTCTAAACAAAAAACAACACGGATAGTGGGTCTTTTACTTCGGTATTTCGAGTTTTATGAGAATTTGAACACTAGTTATTTTCTGAGATCAAAACAGCTGAGATCGATGAGATCAGTCTCAAAGGTCTGGCCATTTGTGTCGCATTGTCTTGGAATCCATCTCTGATTGTTCTTATCACGCGATCGACAATTCTGTTGTGATTTGTGAATGGCGAACTTGTGAAATATGTGCTGACATTCTGATCCTTGAAAAACTCTGATGCTTCTCTACTTGTCCATGCTGCTTCACCATCTCCTCGAATGTTGTTGACATGAACTCCACGATGATTTATCAGATCATTTATTGCAGTCTTGACTTTGCTCCATGATTTATCCAGTACAGGAATCACAACCAGGTATTTAGTGTTTATGTTAATTGCGAAGAGGTATATCTGAAGTACTGTTTTCGAAGTTGGTGATTGGATGAAAACGAGATCAATTTCCCAGGATCCAAACTTGGGAGAAAAGTAAGGTCGATCACAATTCTGAGGAACCTTTCTGTCTGATGTCTTCTGTGGATCACCTGTTATTGCTTTCGACATGAACTGCATTTTTGATCGAAATGGATACACTATTTTTTCCGTTGTTTTTGGAATCATTGGAGGATCAATTCTCATCGCATCACCTCCTTTTTCTCTCTGAATTTTCCTCGGATGTGCTACACTCCATCTGTGATCAAATTCCTCATACCAATCCTGAAATGATCTTCCTCCGAATGGGATTTGTTTTGTGTGAGTCAGAATGAAGTCAAGATCTTCGTTCGCAATCTTTCTGTTTATCGAGGCTCGAACGAATGTGTCTCTGTTCATTTTATTTGCATCCAGAATGTGTGATGTAATAAAGTGTTCCATCTGCTTTTGATTTTTCATTATTGAGTTCTCAGCTTTGATTTGTTCATCTTCTGAATCGTTTCTCTGTTGATGATCAAACAATCCTTTCATTTGTGCCAACTTATTGAGCACTTGCTGTGTCGTCGGTTCGTAGTGTCTGATCTCTCTCACAGGGTGTTTGAATGGAGTTGTTCTGATTGACATTGGTGGATTGGGAATTATGTCATCATCGTCCTCCTCTTCAAATTTCCTCTCCTTCATTGGATATTCATATTCAAACCCCATTGATTTCAAGTTTCTCTTCTGTCCAATTTTGATTGGAGATTCAGGTGATTCTATTGCTATTGGTCTTTGCACTGGAATTGGTATTGGTCTTGCCTCTGCAGGCCTTCGAATCCGTGGTGAAAAATTCACTCCCTGATTCACCTCGTGATGATAAAATTGATATGCTTCGAAAGCAAGTTTAGCAGTGCTATCCCGAATACGAATTCCTAGGAAGTTGCTTACAAATTGTTGAACTACTCTTCTTCCATCAGGTAATGATAATTCAGGAGAGAAACCTCCATTGAACCAATCCTCGAAGTATGTTTCATCATTTCCATCAAAAGGTCCATTAGAATCAGCGCCATGATAGACAGGTAAAACGTTAGTTAAAGTCCATTTCTTTTCGACTATTTCGTTTTTAGAATGCTGTGTGCACCGAAGAAGTCTATTCACTAAAGTATTAATCTGTCGTGTATTCATTTATACAAAAATAAAGTTTGTGTTTATTCAATTATAAAATCAGTAGCTTTCAGTCCATGAATGAATGGAGGACACGATTCATTTTCAAGTACGATTGCTTTCAGATGGATTCCACTGAGACTGAGTTTCTGTTGTTGTATTTTTGCTATCTCAAATCCATTTGTATTCTCTTCGCTCACGATTCTTCTCGTCTGAAAGTTCAGTGTGGTTGTCACAGTTTTCTCTCCGTTTAGGCACTTCACATAATCGTCACTCGTGATGTTGGTTTTCTTCAGAGATACTCCTTTGATCTTGCATTTTTCATCGAGAGAGTAACACTTGGGTGCAAGACAGATCATCTGTTCACCTTCCTTCTCAATTGCTAATCCCAACAGCTTCTTCTCATCATCGACACCTTTTTCAGGATTGGGAAACCATTCATATTTGTGTGCATCATAGAATTCTTTGTCAGCAATCACGTGTTCAAATTGTTGATGAATTCCAGCGTCTGGATCTCCACTAATTGCCCAGTATGCAGAGTCAGTATCTCCCTCACAGAAATGAATCCATTGCATGTCTAGACACTTGTACATGAAATTGAAGATGAAATTCAGATACCAGAACTTGGCATTGTCGAGTGTGAATACTGCTTCTTGTAGACATGTTTTGCACGATGCTTTCTCTCTGTCTTCAATCACAATGTAGTTGTCCTCATTGATCTCTCTTGTCGCCACAAATCCTTTCATCATCTGCTTCAGGTATGTTCTCTTCTCATTGCAGATTGTGATTGAGTTGTACTTCTCAGTGTTCATTCCATCATATCCGTAACTCCCATTCAAGTTGGTCTTACAGAACTGTTCTTTTCCTTTGTTTCCAACCTTCATTGCTTCTATTCGATCATTCATGAATGATGTCACAAATGGTTCAAATCCAGCATGTCTCGAAAAGACCATCACAGTCTTAATATCGTCTACGATGAAGTGGCAATAGTCGATGAGGAACCACAGATAGTATGTCGAAAAGAACATATACTGATCGTGTGTGCTCAAGAGTTGGGTCAGCTTTCTTTGTTTGTCATCAGTCTTCAATCCATGCTTCTTCATCAATGAATACGTCTTCTCTCCAATGTTTTCTTCTGTCGTATTGATAATGATGTTTCTGAAGATTGGTGGGAAATTTATGAAATCATTAATATGCTTCTCATCGATGTGTCCTTTCAGTTCTGCAACGAACAATGTCTTCTGATTCTTGTCTTCAATAATCTTACGACATTCTTTATCTCCTGTTGCGGTGAATAAGCATCGTCCTGGCATGTACATTCTGTGTTTGGTGTACGGATTGTTCTTGTTCTTGATTGATGAAAAAGCACTTGGATAAAGTGAATTAAAGTCAACACCACAGACGTGAGTCATTTTGTGTTCTGTGTCCTTGGAGATAACTTTTCCATCTTCATATGTGAAGTGATTGATTGGAGTCACGTCTTTGATGTTCTGTCTGTGCTGAACATTCGATAATCCACCAGTCACTGCTGCTCTCAACTTGTGATATGTTTGCTCATGTGTCAGAGTCATTGGTAGTGATTTCCAGACGCAGTACTTCTTCAGTTGAATTCTCAATCTTGTGAGATGTTCATCATGGTCTGACTTGTAGGTGTTGCAGTAGTCACAGCAGATCTTCACGTTCTCTTTTGAATGTCCTTTCGAATTGTCGATTCGATCCAGTGTAGGTCGTACAGCTTGTGAGAAGTGACTCTTGCATATATAGCACACTCTCTTGCATTGTTGAACAAACCAGTCGTAGTCTGCTTCAGTGACATTGTTGGTAGTATTGCGATGAGCTTTCTGGTCTTGATAAATGTACGATGCAACCTTGTACTTCCAGTATTGTTTCGTGATTTTTATTTCACCAGATTGATCCACTCCATTGAAATCATCGTCGATGTCGAAGTCCTTGTAGGCACACGCATATTTGATGGCAGATGCATTTGCGGACAGTGAGAGATTGTGCAACATATCCACTTTGAATTGGAAGTTCAAAGCAATGAGATTGTCAAGTGGTGCAATCATGCATTCGACGTCTCTGATGTTGTAGAACTTGAGGTATTCCCATCTGTTCTTGAATCCTTGTTTGTTCCAATCATCAAGGTACATTTGGTAATCGCTGTCGGACATTTCACTGTTGTTCAGACTCGAATAGAATTCATATTTGGAGAATGGTTCTTGTTTGCTCAGCACTGCATCGTAGTCTGAAGAGTCGAATGATTCGTAAGCAAAGAATGATTTCTGAAGTGTTGTGTTTCCTCCAAAAGCCTTCACTGCATTATCCAAAGTCATTGGTCCTGTGTATGACATCATGTCAATCAAGCGAAGCACCTGTTGTGTCTTCTCATGTCTGATCAATACCTGCTTGTACTTCGTTGTGGATCCAAGGAAGCTTACCACTTTCCAATCCTTGTCAACGAGATCGCGGAAGATGAGATTTATGTCGAATCTGGAACTGTTGAAACCAATCACACTGACTTCATTCTGAGAGGGTATTTCTGGGTCATCATAGAGGTTGTTCTCTCGAACTGTCTCAGCATATTTGAAGAGTTCTCTGATCCATTGCTTCACAAAGTCCTTTCCATCTCGAAGATCAAAGTAGATTGACTTCACTCCTGATTTTGTTTTGATTGCTGATGCAACTGACAAGGGTTTTAGATGTGAGATCAATTGAGTATTATCATCAGAGAACAAATTGTCAAGAATGAGATCTTCCATTGTTTCGAAGTCGTACGTGATGTAGTACTGTGTTGGTTTGAACTCGTCTTGTCTCTTATGTGCCATCAGAAATTCATAAGTTCTATTGTTGAGGATATGTGGAACATATGGTCTTGGTGTTTTGTCAAGAGTGATCTTCTTCACATGTTTTCCATCAAGCTCTTTGCACTCTTTGAGATGCTTCTCGTAGTATGTCTTGAAGTGAGAATCCTTGACTTGGAATCCTCTTGATTGACAATATGGACAGAGTTTGTATCCAGTGATTTTCTCAGGATCAACAATGAACATCACATGAACGAGAGTGGCTGTAAGTGGAATCATTAGAAGTGGGAGAACTCTTGCATCATCATTCTCGTTGACATATGATTGACTCAGGAAGTATTTCTTCTTGTCTTCGTCGTATTCATAAATGTGAACTGTGATGTTAAATTCTTGCACGACCAGGGTTTATAGTTGTCTGACAGTTTTAACGTTACCGTGAGGTTAAATGACCTCACCTCCCTCTTTCAGGAGGTGAGGTCTCCTGGTGTCCTAATTTGGAGACTGGAACCAAGGAATCTCACGAAGATCGGTCACAACACGACTCTTCGACACCATTTCACACTTTACCTTTCCTTCCACTTCACCGGACACGGTTTTCTTTCTCTATTATTTCAAAATAATCACTGAAATAGAATCGATGTCTGAAGGAGAAAATGGTGGTGGGTTCGATCAAACTTCAATTATCCCATTGAATGATTCTCAGTTGATAACTCTTTGATTTTTGAGGATAGAATTGATCTTTCACTCCATTTCGCCAAACAAAACGACTCTATGTTCACAGATACAACAAATTGAACCAGTGCAAACTCCAAAAAGTTGTTCATCTTTTTACACTATCCACTTCACAATATGCTTATTCATTTCTTTTATAATTGTTATATCGATAAACAACTCTCCTCACGAAATTTGGAGCAAAAACAATAATTGGAAAAAAGGTGAGGTCACTTGAGGGTGAGGCAGGTGAGGACCTTCTCAAAACCCTGTGCATGACTGTCTCCATATCACATGCAATATCAAATCCAGGATTTTTTCGCAAGTGCTCAGTAAGTTGATGTGGTTTGAGATGGGTCAGCTTCTTATGCACAGCGAACAATCGTTTTGCTTCAACGTTTCTCATATTGATTGATATCTTTTTCCCAGGTACTTCAGGAAGGGTGAGGAACGACAATGATTGAAAGAAGCAGATGTTGAACTCAGAATCGATGTACCGAACGTTTCTCGTTTTGATGTGTTCAGTGAGAATTGCATTTGCTTTTCCTGCAACTGGGAATCGATAGACTGCAACCAGAATGGAGTGGAATGCTATGTACATTGTCTTCGTATCCATCAGTGTTCTCTCCTGTGATTCTTTGATCAGATTGATCGCATATTTTGAATACTCAGTGATGTCTCCTGCACTTCTGATCACCGTTGGGAAACTCTTCGATGTGTTCTCCAGTTCTGGTCTGAAGTCTTTGTAAGTTGTCTCATCTTTGTCTTTTCTCTCAATTATCTTTCCAAAGTCAATACCAATCTTGAATGGATGATCTTTCTCTTTGTCGAACACTGCTTTGATGAAGGTTGTGATTTCTTCAACATTCTTCAGATGATTGTGGAAGTACAGTTGATATGGTTTTCCATTATCTTCAACCTTCTCGACTTCATTCTTTTTGAACTTCCTTCGTGCATCCATGAGACAAGAATTGAATGCTACTTTGTCACGCGGTTCAGCAAGTAATATGCATTCTTCAAATCCATCAAATGTCTGTACTTCTCTTTTTTCCATTTGTTCATTTTTCTTCTGAATGATCAACAGATTCTTCATCCAATGATCCATCAGCTTCTCTTCGATTGATTTCAGTTTCCACGTCATTCTGAACACTTGCTTTTTTAGTTCATCTTTGTTCACTCTTGGATTTGCTTTCATGTTCTCAACAATCATTCGGTGAGCGAGTCGATCTTCTGACGCCATCTGTTGTCGAAGTTTCACTTGTTCAATAAAATCTGGAATGAGATTGAGATCGAGATTCTTTATTGGATGTGGAAACTCGAGATCTGTGTGTTGAAGCATATTCAGAAGAAATGAACGATGATGTTGATAGTTTTTACTGTCAGGATTGTATGTTCGACCATCAATAAAGTGAAATTGTGTATTCGGAAAGAGATCTCGAATTTCTTGAATTCTTTCTTTGATTGGTTTTAGCAGTGTCATTTACTACAAAATAAAATATCCGAAAATAAAAAAAGTTGAGTGTTTATTTCTGTTTTCTCTGATGGGGCTTTTTCGGTGCCTTTAACCAGGAATCAAGTCTAATTCTGAACACTTCACTTCCACCAATCTCTCGATATGTGAATGGAACCAGAACTTTGGTGTACTCACCTACGAGTTCACAATTGTATTTCTTCAGTTCATTTTCGACGAATGATTGAGTGTAGTGTCGACGTTTCGCTAAGTGAGGTCTGTTTCCTTGATTCCACAACTTTGGTTTTATTCTCCATTCAACTCCCTCATGAACATACATCACCGGCACATTATTTCTGACATACTCAGAGACCAGCGTACAGTTCTCTTCTCTCATTGATTCAATTAATGCTTGTTCCGAACATACTCGACGTCTTTCCTTGTACATTTCAGTTGGATTCATTTAATACAAATTAAAAAATTCAAAAATGAAAATTCTTTCGTTATTTTCTCAGTTTTGGATTGTTCACCAGTAACGAGGATCAATGGGTTCGATCACTGATTTCTCAAGTGTGCACAATTCGTTCCAATTCTTCGCGTTTCAGATTCTTCTGAACTGTAGGATCATCGTGGTATGCTCCGTTTTGGATTTTCCGAACTGTTGCAGAGATATTTGAGGTTTCACAACCGGGTCCAGATCTCGGTAAAAGTATGCATTCTTCACCATATCGACATCATTTTTATCTTGTTTCAGCTCTGTTTCACTAGTTTCAACCGAATTGTCACTTCATTTTCACTCGTTTTGTTTTCATTTTCATGACCACTTCCGTCTTCGTTTTCTCGTTGATTACTGTTTTAACCACTTCATTCATGTTTCTTTCTCTTAATCTTGTTCTCCAATACAACACACTAATTTCCGTTAGTGAAGATTCCGACATTCTGCAGAGATCTCACTTTCAACGGCTCACTTCATATCTCGGAATTTTTCCGTAATCTTCATCATATCACGTACATTTTTGAATCATTTTCGTTGTTTTTAAGAGAGAAAACCGGAACACAAGCGACATTTTCACTATTAGTGTCACATTTCACACCATTTTCACGATCGTCATTTTCACTCCTCAGTTTCAGACTTGCCCGTTTCATTGTTGGTTGTTTCGCTTTCTTTTACTCTGTTTTGTGAAAAGTTGATGAAAACTTGACTAAAATGATGTGCTAGTGAAGTGAGAACGGCCCACAAAGTGGAAGTGATATGAGCAAAATGAAGAGGAATGGTGAAGAGATCAGATGTGAAATGGGAGCAAAAGTGATGAAATGAAAGGGACTACAGCCTGTTTTGAAGTGACAAAACGGTCAAAAGTTGAGAAGTGAAAACATGAAAAGTGACTTTATGGGAGAACTATCCGACAAAATCTCCTCAAAATTTGAGCACACCTTACTCATACCGCGAGAAAGAAGGATTTGCAGTGAAAATCGGATCAAAAATCTATAGTGTCAAAATGTTGGTGCAAATGTGTCGTCACAAGTGTGATCGAAAACCGACCCTCCAGAGAACTATAGGTGGTGTAAAACCAGAATTCTCAAAAAGGGTTGTTTTAGTACGATTGCGAAGTGGTTTGAAGGAAAATCGGTTAAAATGAAAATTGATGAAAAATTGTGAAAACGATCGTGTGTCCAGGGGATCGTCAAAACCGAATGACGTGAATACCTGTCAACTATCGATTTGACATGTTTTGAGACCATCAGAGGGCGAAAAGTGACGTGTAGGAGAAGAGCGAGACGTCACTTTCTCCTCCTTAAAAATTTTGTCATTTTCAAAATATGTTGTGGGGTCGGATCAAACTTTTTTCAAAAGTGCGTTTTTCCTAAAATTTCACCTATCAACATCAATTTCGTAATTTTAGAACGTGTTTGAACACAATTTGAGACATAAAGGTGTTCATAGTGGCGAAATCCGAACATCGACTTTTTGGTCACTTTTGGACCAAAGTTCGGTACACAGTTCGACGAATTCTCAACCGATTTTCATCAGGATTGTCTTGATCGAGGACCGACAGTGTCCCCGAGATTTTAGAATTTTTCAGAATTTTTCGAAATGGTTCTCACATTGGTTTCACTTGATTTGTGGTCAAAATAGATTTTCAGTATTTTCATGACCTTTCGTGGTACTTTCTCAAGTGAGGACGGTCTCCAAAATACAACCAATTGTCCAAGCGAACGTAATACTCATTCTTTGTTCGTAAATCGCGATATTTGAATGGCTCAAGTACCTTTGTGTATGTTCCAATGAGTTCACAATTCTCTTTTTCAATTCATTTTCAACAAACGATTGTGTGTATCGTTTTCGTTTGTTCTGATGAGTTCTGAATCCTTTCATCCATTTTGATGGGATCACTATCCATTCGATTCCTTCACGTCGATATGCAACTGGAGTACTTGAATGAGTGTATTCAGAAATGAGTTCACAATTCTCATTTTCATTGATTCAATAAGCTTCTTTTTGTACAACGATTTGCTGGTCGAAGATATTTCTGGCGATTCAGATGTGGTCTGTATCCTTTGACGAAACTATTGACGTACACTTGACAAGTTTCATCTGGTTTTTCTTCAAGATAGTATTCGAAAGTGCTTCCAGTGAGATATGTTGTTCCTTGTCGATTGAGAGTTGGAGGTGATTTCATTTTCAAATCTTCTTTGTCCAAAATTTCCAGTAGTTGTGTTGGTGTCAAGACGCTGCTCATTTTATACAAATTAAAAATTGAATAAAAAAGAAATCGACGTTGTTTTCTAAAAGTACTCAAAATTTGCTTTCAAAAGACACTTTTCAAGAGGTCCGTTTTTCGCCTTTATTTTGAATTTACGGCCAAATATTGACTACTCTGAAATGTCAATATTTTCAGTAGTAAGTGAGATGGAAATTAGAATGAGTCATATTAAAACAATCAATTGGCTCTGAGATTCAAAATGATTTCTCGTTCCAATTCTCCTAGGAGTTTCACCTATGCCAGTTTGGTTCCCATTTCGCTTATACCACTACTTCGATTTGACAAGTGTCCTGATTACTAGTCATAGTAGTGTCAATAACCCGTACATATTCAAAACCCGTAACATGGGGCTTGAAAAATAGACATTGGTCAAACTAAGAAAAATTAAAATTTGGTTCCGCGCCGAAACCCTGTGTCGGAGAAAACCTCAAAATACTGTTTCCTTTAGGCGTCCACATTTTTCTCAACTTTTCCCCATTTTTCTCCACAACCAGCCATCCGTTTTGAATCAAATAAAATGCATTGTGATCGTAAAGTTCTCGACAAAAGCTGCTCAAAACAAAAATATTTTTTCTAAGAATTTTTGTCGAGAAAAATATGGTTTTTTCCATTTTCCCAAATATCCAGAATTTTTCTCCAAATTTTTTCAAAATGTTCATTTCACCAAAAACGTGTTTGTGAAAATTCCATCGAAATCGGTTCATGGGTTGTGAAGATATTACCGAAACGATTTTTAGTATCGGGCAAAAGAGGGTATTTTGAGGTTTTCTCTCGACACAGGCATTTTGGCGCGGAACCAAATTTTATTGTTCTTAGTTTGACTAATGTAAATTTTTCAAGCCCCATGGTACGGGTTTATGAAAAGTTCGGTTTATTGAAACATCTATCAGTTGTGTCGTTTTTCATGATGTTACGGATTGATCTTAAGTAGTCAAAAACAAAGCAGGGACAGCTATAAATGTCATGTAGGGGTATATTTTTATATTGGAGTCCGTTTGGACGAACGAGAGCTCAATTGAAAATTTATGGATTGATCGAAGATCACTCGGAAAAAACGTCAACATTTGTGAATTGACATGCACATCTTCTCCAATGTATGTTTTTATCATTTTTTCTATTCTGGATTCCAGATTTGTGTGTAGTGACAGATTATTCAACCGCCTCCATTCGCATCTCCATCTTTGTCGATTTAGTCACTCATCATCAGTTTTCTCATATTGCGATTAAGATTAGTTCTTAGGTTGTACAGAACTAAAATATCACAGATGAATCAACGCATACGGATAAAACAAAACACAGACAGA
>JARBJD010000617.1:0-28700 GCA_033064195.1 Blattamonas nauphoetae | reverse complement strand
GTGTTGGGAACGGGTTTATCCGACTTAACTTGGGTTTATCCGGGTACTATCATCACGAGACAGGGGTAGAACATAAAGGTAGTATAGGTAACAACAGCATTCCTGCTCGTTTTTTCGAATTCCATACCAAAACAGATTTGAAGACAAGGAACACAATAAGTTCAGGAGATCAATTTGATTGGGGAGGAGTTGTAAGTGAACCTTCTGTTTCTCAGGCGCACGTGCGCAGAACGGACAACAAAAGATTGTCATGAACACAATTGCTACAACCATTCCTACACCAAACCCAACATCAAGAATGATAGTCCCAACCGTGCACCTGTCTTAGAATTTGGGCACAGTTCGTGACACTTTTTCTTAAGAGAGATGTACTGATCACTTGGAGTGATTGATCCTGTCCCTTGAAGAGATTATGGCAAGGGTGGACTTTCTGGGCCAAAACTCTAATAGTGCCCGGATAAACCCGCGCAAAATACATAAACCCGCGCAAAATCCATTTTATCAAAAGCATGATGAATCAATTCCGGTTATCTCGAATTTCACTCCTTTTAACTCACAAACACTTCATTACCAAGTGATTTCAAATGAACTTTTATTTCTGGTTTGATCTTAATTGAATTCTTCAAAAGTTGGTAAATTGAATTGAAACGGTGTGTGAAATGATGAAACAATGGCGAAATGAAACCGTCAATGCTTGTTTGTCAGATAGAGGCGTTTCCCGATATTTTTGCGTAGCTTTGTTCAGTGCAAAATCGATGTTTGATTCCTCCTCTACTCCGCTACTTGACTCGTTTGTTTTGAGGTATTCCTCTGGGAGACTGTTTCGAATGCTTTTCCAGTCAAATCAAGCGGCATCGACGAGTATTTTGAGTCATGACTGTGGTTTTGATGCATGATCCACCTTCCTTTCACCATTCAATGTGATCAGACGCGACGAGGCCAATTGAACGAAATGGAGCAACGATGCCAGCAACGAAGCGAGCACAGAAACACACCTGCCAATTCAGCGAGGGCACTGACCCTGCCTCTCCTCTTCTGGTCGAAGACAGTTGTCGCGTACTTCACTTCATCGATTGTCTTCGTTGCAAGATCGTCAGTTCCAACGACTGGCTTGACAACCGTTCCAGGAAGTCCTTGACCAATGCATTTGAAGAATCCTTTCGCTCCTTCTCGCTGGGCGCTTCGCACAGGATCGACAAACACGCCAGTGAGACCAGTTTCCATACCCTTTCCGAATGCCTTGAATCCTCGTGCGAGTGATTGGACATGGTGCTGGAGAGGAGAGAATGAGGAGAATGAGAAGAGGCACACTCGCTGTCCTTTGGTCATTTCTTTGGCTCTCTTTCTTTGTAGTCGTCGTTGAAGGAGAGGCCATCACTGAAGAAGGAAGCGATGAAGAGGGAAGAATGACAATGAGGGTGGACGAGACAAACCGGGTGCCTCTGTTCACACCATCTTCGAGTCGTAATACATATGCTTCACGTCTTGTTTCATGTTTGTCAGATGTCCACTGGGATCACCGATGATGGAGAGATGGACAGCATGCCAATTTTCTGTATCAGTTGCGATAAGAAGTGGGAGCTGATGGACGAGACGAGTTGGTGCATGCTGAGAGTGGACGAGGATGAGAAGAAGAAGGAACAGACCTGGCGGTGAGGTTTGTGGCGAAGAATCCGCTGAAATGCATCTCCTTCTATTCTATGTTGACCAACGCTGAGACAATGTCGACGAGACAAGTTAAGCCCACAATCGACGAGATCTTGCCGAACAGGTTCTTCATCATGACGTTCTCTGTCTTCCCGTTTAAGTCCTTGTTCTTCTTCCCTCCGTCCTTCACTTCCTTTTTCTTTGCGGTCTTTCCGCTGTTCTTTGACTTTCGACGATGAGGTGAGATCATCGTAGTCGTCGGATTTCTGAAAGTGGGAGAAGAGAAACGGAAAAGTGATGAATGAGAAAAGAAAAGAGACGAATAGTACAAGAAAAGTGATGAATGAGACAAGAACACACTGACTAAGAGCCCTGCATCAAGTTGATTGTCGCCACGATGCAGATTGGTTGAATGGCAAAGTCCTCAAAATAGAACACAAGATCCCTCTCAGGAGTGAGGCGGGGACTGCATCCAGTGGATGAGATGAGCTTATCCTTCCGTTTCGAGCCAGACGAGGGTGTCATCTGGATGGATGAGTCCATCAGCTGAAGAGAGACTTTTCTGCTTCTTTCGGTTGGCCTGACAGTGTCTCGACGAAGGAGACCTGCAGGCAACTGGTCTTGTTTCGTGCAAAGAGGGTTGTCCTTCCTGATGGGGCACCCACAACGTTCTGAGGAGCAGCAGCGGTATCGGCTTATGACTCGAGACGAGGCTGAAGCAGCTCGACAAGTTCGAGGACAGCGTTGATTACACCAAAGGCGAGTCTGATGTCGGTGCAGTTCAGTTTCAGAGCCATTTCGTTTTCCACATCCGCTCGAAGGTCAACCCACGAGAGCGAGTAAGGTGTGGGAGCCGGCTGCGATTGTGCTTTGGAGGGCTGTGAAGAGAGCAGAGCGGAGGCAGACGGTGAGAGTGACTCTGTTTTGGATATCTGAGATCGCTGGGAAGCAATGATCCAGATTCTTCGTCCTGACACCAACAGTCTGAGCACGGATCGACTCGACACTCTCGCTGGCAGTGTCGGAAAAGAATGAAGTCTGTCCGAGAACGATGGATGCTCCAGATCTTGGAGGAGAGGGAAGTGGATGTCGTCGTCTGGAGTGAGAGACCCGATGTAGATAGAGAACTGGCTGAGGATGATGTGGAGGTTGTACTGGTCGATGATCAGAATCTCCTCCTTTCCTTCGCCGGCAAGATCACTCAGTCCCTGCTGGGCATCTTTAAGAACGGCTCCGAGTTGATGAGGGTTGATAACAGCTGATTTGTCGATTTTGTACATCTTCTGATCGAGAGCTGTTTTCATTGCGAGCTCTCCGACCTTCACGCAGAGGAAGTGAGTGGCGTTGTAAGCTGATTGAGGGATGAGGATTTCTGGGGCCTGCATCGTCACATCGAAGTACGGTGCGAGCATCTGAACTTCAGTCGGGGCTTCGAGTTCGAGGCTGATGTTGATGAGATCGTCGGGAACGACGAGTGCGGGCATTTCTGGGACGTTGAAGACGATGAAGAAGTTGGCGAGCTCTTCGACAAACGAGCGGATCACGAAGAGTTGGAACTCGCCGACTTGGGCCAGACAGATTAAGTTGAATCCGTCGCAGATGTCCACAAAATGACCGTCGACGATTGGAAAGTCCAGAGTAGCGGCTGGAGACTGCCTGTCATCTCCTCCAAAGTGGATGATCTGCGGGAAGGAGAGATCACAGCAGACTCGTCTTGCGTCGTTTTGGGGAAAGCAGCGGGTTGAACACTTCGAGTGAGCCGATCGAGGCGGTTACGGCAGTTTGGACAGGAGTGAGGGCGACAGCAGCGTTCACAGCACCAATGAAGAGCGAGCAAATTGGTTTATACTCTCTCCAAGGCGATGATGGTCGAGCCAATTTGCTGGATGACAAAGTTCACAACGTGGAGGACAGTCTGGATCAGCTTGATGTACGTGCTGTGCTTCAAGTTGAGATCCATTCCTTTAATTTTGGCGTCCACTTCAATCACCGTTCTGTCGTTGTGGTTCTTTTGTAGTCGCTGTCTTCTGCCTTCTTCAGCATCTTCTTGTCGAGAGGTCTCTCTTTGATGGCCTTCTCGTTCTTGCCCGGCTTCAGGCCTTCCATTGCCTGTTTGACAGTCAAACTGGCGTCGTCCATCCGAATTGCTGAGTCTGTGCTCAGAAGAACAGACTTCTCGGCCTCGCTCACGCAATCACAATCGCTCCTGTCTCCACCATCAATCCGATTTTGTTTGAACGGATAACCGACGCGCAAACGTCGGAGAGCCCTGCAGTGATGAGTGTCTTTCTGGTCTTTGCAGAGTGTCCTGACTTGGTTATGTCACGAGAAACAGAGTCGATGCCGATGGCGAGCTGTGGGAGGTGAGCTTTGAGAGCAAGAGACGGGACGAAGAAAGAGGGCTCCTTTTTGTCTTTCTCCTAATCCTTGTCAGCCGGTCCTGTCAACCGACATTCTTCCACAATCTTCAGAATCACCGGAATTACGTGAAGGGCTTCTTTGAGAAGAGGGACGAGAATCATCATGAGATCTCGCAGCCCACCCTCAGCGATGCTCACAAAACTTCACTCAGATCAACTCTCGGCGTTGTTGCTGCAGAGTACTCGTTCATCAGCTCGTTTCTGATTGCGTCGAGTGTCGTGGGAGGAGCGGCAGTGTCGAATGAATGCGAGAGCGGCCAGTAATACGGGGCAGCTGCTCAGTCTTTCACAGCCAGCAGACGGTTGATACCAAAGTTCTCATCGTCTTCGGAGTCTTCGTTTTCATCTTCGGCGTCACTGTCGTCGTCAATGTTCTCTTTGACCTCCTTCTCGTCTTGGTTGGCGTCTTCCAATACTCGCATCTTTGCCATGGCATGTGCGATCTTCGCTGCTGTCAGGACAACACCTACGTCCTCTCGAAATACCCACGCGGAGAACTGGCTTGTTGTGACGATGCTGGTTCCGGTCAGTTGGACCGTCTGCAATCTTCATTGTGTCCTGCGACGATCAGCAAACTCAGACACGACAGTGTTGACCAACTCTCTGCTTAAATCTGATGTGATGAGGGAGTCGATGAGGATTCCCATATTGCCAACCTTCCCGCCGTGTGCCATGACAGGAGGATGATGGTGAAGCTGAGCTGGACAGCGATGAAAGAAGGATGTTACACTCGATTTGTCGCTCGTTGAATGTTTCTCACTTCTGGCTAATCTACGCCGAAAGTATCGTCAAATATGTCTAACTTCTCGACTCCAGAATGCACGTGGACAGATGCGATGGACATGTTGAACTCGCTGTTGGCGAGATGGAGAGAAGAGAGTCTTTGCCAGAATCTATCTTTTGGGCATCGTTGCCGAAAATTGGGCATACCCCAATTTGTCCATTTTGGGGAAGGATGCATGGTCTGTTGTTCTTGTGATGGCCGAGTAGTGATGCAGTGATTCCCTCGTTCATCACTCTATGGTCGTCCTTGCTATCAATTTTCGCAGTCCCTCGTCGCAATGGGCTTGTGTTTCTGGATACCTAGATAGTATTGTTGCAATGGAGCGATTCAGAGTGGAATTGATTCTTTTTCTGGTTGGGAGTAAGATTCGCGAGATGCTCGGCGAAATTCAAAATAGAACGATTATCGTCGTTCATGTCCATAAAACAATCAATCACACGCATCAGCATGTTTATTACGTCCGCTCCAAGTGATAGGTTCAGTTTTCCCTCCGACCTTGTTAGTGAAAGAAGTGGAAGGTAGTTGACAGCGTTATCTGAAAAGTTTGATCGAGAGCTGTGTTTTGTTCAGCGATCTTGGATTGTATCTGAGAGCTAAGATGGCTGGTTCAGCGAGTTCTCGCGTAGTCTGGTGTGAGTGGCAGTTGGGAGGAAGAGGTGTGGAATGTGATAGAGCACAGTTTCTTATTTTTCAAGTGTTCTGGACAAAAGTGACCCACTTTTTGATTTTGATCTGACTCCCTTTTAATCAATTTCGAGTAACTAGTTCTAAAAAGTGAAAATATGAGATGGAAGGAATTAATTCATAATGATGATCACTATTTTGGATTTTGCGCGGGTTTATGGATAAAAGCGGGTTTTTGAGGGCACTATGATCACCGTTTTGTTCAAGAATGTCTTGCCGATTTATTTTCTCTTGATTCATACACTTCCAAGAAACACATCACTGTATTTACTGATACTGGTCCGCATTTTAGGAACCAGTATGTTCTCGGTTACTTTCTGTCTTCTCAAAATCCCTTGTTTTCAGGGAAGAAAATTCAGTACTGTTTCTTTTCAGAGCAGCATGGGAAAAACTGCTGCGACTCCGAATTCGGAGTCCTTTCAAATTTTGTTTCACATCACCTCACTGAACCAATCCGCTCCTCGGATGACCTTATTGATTTTTTCACTTCACATCTCACTCAATTGAATGGGAATGACGGAAATTCCGTTCATTCCTTCCACCGGTGTGTCTCTTTTTTGATAGTTCATCTTTTTATTCACTTTAGACGTACTGTCTTCCCAGACAGTCACTCATATTTTCGGGTCATACAGCTAAACTTGTTCTGAAATGAAGAGGAATAATTCAGAAATGAAAATGATTGTTCAGAAATGAAGAGGAATTGTTCAGAATTGAAAATGATTGTTCAGAAATGAACACGAATAATTCAGAAATGAAAATGATTGTTCAGAAATGAAGAAGAATTGTTCAGAAATGAAAAATGATTGTTCAGAAATGAATACGAATAATTCAGAAATGAAAACAAATAATTCTGAAATGAAAAACAACAGCTACAGGTATTCAAGACAACATATATTCGAATGTCCACTCTCATTGATTGAATGAACGGTTGATCAAACACTCAATGTCAAAATAAACAGTTCTCGTTGTGTCAGAAATAGGTTGCGTGTCACATCAAAACAGGGTCGTTTGCGTTTATTGTGGAATAAAAAAAGATGGTTTGTGATAGTGACCTACGAAACACGCTTTTCTACCGGATCAGAGAACAGATCTTCACTGACTTTTGAATGACTCACATCAGAACAATTGGAAATCAAGACAATTAATGAACGTGAATTACCTCACAAACTGTTCTCGGATGGATTTAGGTGAAGATTGGTCAACTCGCTGAAACACAATCGACTTTTTGCTGGTTTTGGGATCATACGCAGGTTTAACATGGTCCAATAACTTCACAAATCCCCATGATTGTATCAAAATTGACAAACAATGGCTATTTTACCAGAAACCCAGCTGTCTGTATGGATGAACCCGATGAGGACTGTTTTCTCATTCTTTTATCTTTGACATTCTCATTTGAGATATTTCATCTTGTTCAGTTCAATTATTTGTTTTTGGGGTGGAATGGGTGGAGCCAACGTGAAGACATCCTGTACCTTTTTCAGTGGTATCAATGAAATACCAGACTTGTTTTCATTTCTGAATTATTCATGTTCATTTCTGAACAATCATTTTCATTTCTGAACAATTCTTCTTCATTTCTGAACAATCATTTTCATTTCTGAATTATTCGTGTTCATTTCTGAACAATCATTTTCAATTCTGAATTATTCCTCTTCATTTCTGAACAATCATTTTCATTTCTGAATTATTCCTCTTCATTTCAGAACTATTCTTCTTCATTTCAGAACAAGTCTCCCTGTAATCACCGGTCTGAAGGAATACCTTGGATTTTTCCGATCAGATACCTCCTTGACCGGGGCCCCTGTTTGTGTGAACGCGTCTTCATTTGACTTCTTATTGCGTTTTTCAGAGAAGAGGGGAGAGGACAAAAGGGAGAGGAAGGTGTTTGAGAAGGAGGAAGTTGAGAGACGGGATGAGAATGAGGTGAGTTCGGGTCTTCAGTCTCTTACATCTTTTCGTTATTCATATCTTTCAAATGTTTCTTCTTCAACTCCTAATTCTCATACTCTTCATTCTTCTCCTTCTTCACTTATTCATTCTTCCCCTTCTTCACTTATTCATTCTTCTCCTTCTTCACTTTTTCATTCTTCTCATTCTCTTATTCATCCAATCCCTCCAACTTCTCCAATTCTATATTCACCTCCAAGCTCTCCTATTCTTTTTGATTCTAATTCATTTTTCACCTCGCCATTTTATTACATTTAAACCCCCTACCACCTCGCTCATTCCATACCTGCCTTATCCTTCCAGGCCTTTTGGCCGAACAGGGCTAGCCTAGTACCATTTACGGCCTTGTGTCCGGTACTAGGTTCACAGCAGGACTTGGAATGAGTGAGGACAACACTGAAAGACATATTTTTCATTATTGATTTCTGTATTAGAACAATTCCGTTTATATTTCACAAATTTCTTCTCTTTCATCAACAATCATTCTCATTTTTGTCTTCTCCTCTTGTAGGTTGTCTGTCATTCACTCAATTCCTCCACTAGACTTTGGATCATAGCATCAAGTTCACTTCAGTTGTGGTAAGAAAAACGATATGTCTCAATCCTTCTTCGTGACTTCTTTATCTTCCAGGTCCAATTAGCGATGGTGTACATTCCTCCCAGCCACCAACCTAGCACTCATCTCCACTCCCCCACCACTCAGCCAACCTCTCATCTCCACTCCCCCACCACTCAGCCAACCTCTCATCTCCACTCCCCCACCACTCAGCCAACCTCTCATCTCCGCTCCCCCACCACTCAGTAGTACACCACCATCAATATTCCCACTCAAGCAACCACCGCTATCTCAGTCCTCTTCGTACCGATGAACTCAGCTGTCCTTTATCGCTCTCAAGCTCCACCACACCCTCACCATCGCCCTCCATCGCCAGCAAACACTCGCTCACCCTCCATCGCCACCAAACACTCTCGCTCACCCTCCATCGCCACCAAACACTCTCGCTCACCCTCCATCGCCACCAAACACTCTCGCTCACCCTCCATCGCCACCAAACACTCTCGCTCACCCTCCATCGCCACCAAACACTCTCGCTCACCCTCCATCGCCACCAAACACTCTCGCTCACCCTCCATCGCCACCAAACACTCTCGCTCACCCTCCATCGCCACCAAACACTCTCGCTCACCCTCCATCGCCACCAAACACTCTCGCTCACCCTCCATCGCCACCAAACACTCTCGCTCACCCTCCATCGCCACCAAACACTCTCGCTCACCCTCCATCGCCACCAAACACTCCGCTTCGCTCCCCATCGCCACCACACACTCCGCTTCGCCCCCATCGCCACCACACACTCCGCTTCGCCCCCATCGCCACCACACATTCCGCTTCGCTCCCCATCGCCACCACACACTCCGCTTCGCTCCCCATCGCCACCAAACACTCCGCTTCGCCCCCCATCGCCACCAAACATTCCGCTTCGCTCCCCATCGCCACCAAACATTCTGCTTCGCCCCCATCGCCACCAAACACTCTCGCTCACCCTCCATCGCCACCAAACACTCTCGCTCACCCTCCATCGCCACCAAACACTCCGCTTCGCTCCCCATCGCCACCACACACTCCCCCTCGCCCCCATCGCCACCACACACTCCGCTTCGCCCCCATCGCCACCACACACTCCGCTTCGCTCCCCATCGCCACCACACACTCCGCTTCGCTCCCCATCGCCACCAAACACTCCGCTTCGCTCCCCATCGCCACCAAACATTCCGCTTCGCCCATCGCCACCAAACATTCCGCTTCGCTCCCCATCGCCACCAAACACTCTCGCTCACCCTCCATCGCCACCAAACACTCTCGCTCACCCTCCATCGCCACCAAACACTCCGCTTCGCTCCCCATCGCCACCACACACTCCGCTTCGCCCCCATCGCCACCACACACTCCGCTTCGCTCCCCATCGCCACCACACACTCCGCTTCGCTCCCCATCGCCACCAAACACTCCGCTTCGCTCCCCATCGCCACCAAACATTCCGCTTCGCTCCCCATCGCCACCACACACTCCGCTTCGCCCCCATCGCCACCAAACATTCCGCTTCGCTCCCCATCGCCACCAAACACTCCGCTTCGCTCCCATCGCCACCAAACATTCCGCTTCGCTCCCCATCGCCACCACACATTCCGCTTCGCTCCCCATCGCCACCAAACATTCCGCTTCGCTCCCCATCGCCACCAAACACTCCGCTTCGCTCCCCATCGCCACCAAACATTCCGCTTCGCTCCCCATCGCCACCACACACTCCACTCACCTCTACTTGCCTCCCTCGTCCTCCACTCACCTCCTTCCGATAGACTCCTTTTCCTTCTGCGACATCCAAACTCACCTCCTCGAGCCTCCGCCTCCCTCCACTCTTTCTCCTCATCAGCACTTTCCATCTTAATTGTGTCTTCTATGAATCTTGTTGTTTTCAACTCACAATTAACACTTTCTTGAGAAAACAAACTAAAGAAAAATCACTTGTTTGAGATAATACACCACCAAAAGTGAATAAAACTGAAATCATTCATCCAAGCTTCAAAATCGCGAAGAGAGGGAAAACAGAAGAGAGAGAATGAGAGAAGAGGTTATATGGTGGTGAAGGAGACGTTCACCCGGAACACCACATCCAGTGTAGTGAGGAAGATGGTAGACGGTACATAGTCCACCAAATGACGATCAACCCATATTATTTTGTAATACACCTCCAATTTGTCTACTGGTATGAATAGATCGAAAAACACATGTAATCAGTTCATGGAGGTGAGAAAGAGCTATTTGAGATTTAACAGCATATTTGAAAAAAGAATGCGGAGAGGAGGTTTTGAAGGGGTGATCTCGAACTTTTCTATGATGTCAAAAATATTGACCCACTTTGTCGATCGTGGTCTTCACTATCATTCCTTCTTTGATCTCCGCAAGAATTAACTCCCTCATTGCTCGACTCTCCTTCTCCCCCTTGACAATACACTGCGAATGTCCCTTCAACTCTGGCTTGGAGAGGAAGGGGATCCTCACTCCTTCCTTGACAGCTTGATAAAACCTTGATCGCCTCCATTCCTGCGCCTTGTGCCGAATGAAGCCTCCAATCCCAACGCCGCTCCTCTCTCGTGTTTGATGTTGAAAGAAAGACCGAACTTTGTCTGTTAAAGAAAGATCCCGTGAAAGGTAACTGAAACCAAGAGTGTGTTGATGTGTGTTGTAAGGTAGTAGTGTTGTAGGTCTTGTGGGAACTGAACAGTTGTGAGATGCGAAGTGAACGGTCGGAGCTTCTACTGTCTTGTTTGTTGTCCGCTCCTCTGGTCTTCCACGAGCGATGGGTGATTCGAGAACCTGTTTGAAAACTGGCGGCGCGGTTGAGAAGAGGGATGAATCGAGGAGGTGCCACCTGCTGTCCCCCACGCCAGTCTCCCTCTGATTGTATTGGGAGCTGATCCAGCGTGGGCCTGCGTTCGGCCGAAAAACTGGGTATGTCTTCTTAGCTTCATTTCCGCCCCAATCGAGCGAACCTCCCTCGCTTGCTGAATCTCCTTCTGCAGCTCTTCTCGCTGTCTTCGTGCATTGTCTTGTTCTCTCTCATCCCCTTTAAAGCTTGAAAGGATGTTCAGCCCCAGCACCTTCCGTGTTTGTTCAATCCTCTTAACAATCTCTGCTGCCTTATACCCTTGAGACAGATCGCCTGTCCAATTGGCATTCCTTGCTTAACCGCTTGAAACAAACCACAGGCAAGCTTGACGCCGTGGAAGGCCTCCTTCTTCAATGCAATCAGGAGGTCGTCGACCCTCCGATCCTCCTTCGCCACGAATTCTCGAATAACGTCCTCATTGAGCTTTATACCTTCCACCAGCTTCATCACCTCACGTAATGTTTGGAGTGCGACCGGGTTCCACGTGAAAAGGGGCAGTTCAGTTGCCACCTCCACCATCGTTGTTTGGAGGTCATTCATCTCCACTTCATCCATCGCATTTGCACCTCGATTGGGGAGTGATTCGATTGCATCATGTTGTTCTGTTTGGAATTGCACGCCTTGGCGTTGGGCTGGCAGGTGAAAGATCGGAGGTGTGGTACTGCCCAAATCCTCAAGTTGAGGTGTGTTCAGTGACGGAATTTGATTACGTGTGAATGGTTGAGGCGTGAGAACCTGTCGTTGAGGGGCTCTCTGTGCGAGTCCGGTAATGGCAGCCTGCCAACTTTCCGAATCGAGACCAAAGGCCAAGTCTATCGTCCCCATCATCAAACGAACTAAATGGAAGAGTGCTCCTGCGGCCGGAGTCAGATATTGAGGCATTTGCATATTGGCGAACTCCTGCGCCTCCTCCGACTCCGGAACCAACATCGTCGTGAAAACTTTGGCGGCGAACCCTCGTAACTCCTTGAGCCGATTATGAAACGAACCCAAGCTACTTGAATTGTCCATCGTTCCGAAGTGACCAAACTTCAAACAAAAAACAGATGAGAATCTAACCCATTACCAAACTTCTCACTTCAGATGTGGAAGGATTCTCACTCTTCCGAGCTCAGACGAACATGATCAGTGCAGACTGATTCCTTGTGGACTGTGGTTGGAAGTGTTTGAGATGAACAAGAACAAATCGGAGGGAGAACACAAAGAACTGGAACTGAATCTGGAGACAACGTCGTCCTTCACTGAAACTGAAATTGTTCTGTCGCTTGCACTGTCGTCGCTGTCGTTGCTCTCACCATCGCTGGAATGGAGAGGTCGATTGAGATTTGGAGAGAACTTGGGAACAAGTGAGTCATTTGTGATCCAAAAGAGTTCGTCCGATCGTTTTTCGCAATCAGCAAAAGACAACATGAAATGGTGGCTTCCTGTTGCGATTGTTGTTGGATTGGTATTGTTGGGATTGATTGTGATTGTTTTAGTATGCTGTCGTCGAAAGGAAAATCACAAGAAATCCCAAGCATCAAACGCGGAAGAACTGGAATATCAAGACGACATCGTAAAGATGGAAGATGTGAATGACCATGACACAAATGGTGGATCGATAGAGATATCCACAGCAGGGAATGTGAAAGATAGAGAACTCACTCGGGACAAACGTACAGATCCTATCCAACGTGATGACACACGCGAGATCATCCAAACAGCTGGGGAAGCAACGGTTCTTGATGTGATTGTGTGCGAAGACAAGATTTTTGCCAAAACAACGATGGTCCACATGTCTCTGTATGACGCATTCCACAAGAAAGACCATCGTCCTCTCCCTCGCCGATCGACGGAACAGAAGCTGGTTCGTGGTCTCCACAATCTTTCGCACTTCCCGAACGATGTTCGTGATCTCTCGAAACTGTCGCCACATCGAGTGTTCATTAATGGGACTGAACTGGCATTCAAACTGAAAGACGAAGAGTTGAACACAACGAAAGCGAGCTTTGGAACGAATGTTGGTGAAGGAAAGGCACACGAAGAGATTCGATGGCGATCGCCTGAAGAAGCGATTGGAGAGAAGAAGGAGAAGGGAGGAGAGGAGAAGGAAGGAACGACAACGACAAATCGAGAGATTGATCATGAAAAAGCATCGGTTTTTCGGCTTGGCCTGATCTTGTTTGAAATCGAGACTGGTCTTGTTCCGTTTGGAGAGACGGATGCGATGAACGCGTCTCGGCAGCTGTGTTCGGGGATGCTGCCTCCTCTGGATGGAGTGCGGAGCTCGGAAATGAAGACGCTGATCTGCGACTGTCTGACGATCTCAGTTGACGATCGACCGACACTTGGAAGTGTTTTGGAGCGAGTGAACTCGATCGACTGTGATGAGGAGGATGTCTTTGAGATCTTCATCTCGCACTAACCCATCTCGAATTGTCTGAATCATTTCAATCTCGTCTTTCGTTTGATCTACACATCTTCATTCTCATGTCGTTTATCATTCACCAATCCATACACAATCATCTTCACCCTCTTCTTTCGCTCATCTCATTCATCTCCGTTCCCATCATTTTTGACTTTCTTGATCAAGTCAGACATTCACACCACATGGAATGAGATGCATCTTGATTTTGGACACATTGAACAGTCATCAACTATTTTCATTTCACATTTCCGAACAGATTCGCATTTCATAAGATTCATCTCCCATCTCGTCGTCACAACACTCACTTGACTTCAGACACTGTCTTTCGTGGATGGAGCATGGCAGGATCTCTCTGTGCTTCGATCTGTATTGACGGGAGGCATTTGTCCATGACACACAACACAGATTTCACATTTCATCTTTTTCACTCCTTTTCTTTCTCTGAGTTTGTGGAAGAGTATGAAATTGAAATGAATTTGAAACAACGACTCGAAAATGCTTCAAACTTGTCTCGTCAGCAAGTGACTGAATCAACGCTGACACAAACACTTCTGGTCGCCCACCCTCGCCCCTCAGCTTCTGCGCGACCATCATCACAATGCCCATCCGCTCTCTCTCCAACAACGCCAGCATCATTCTGTGGTATTCTCCTTCGAAGTTCGACCACAAGTGCTGAGGCGAGTTCAGAGGATGCGGAAGGGGCGCAGAAGGAGACGGGGTGTGTGGAACGAAATCCGTCGGGGAAAGCGCGATAGAAACGTAATCGTCAGACTCGCCAGCATCGGCGGGAAGATGGAGGTGATCGGGGCGACAGTGGCGTTGGTAGTTCGTGAGGAGCTCGGAGATGAGGTAGAGAGCCATGTCGCAGTGGCGGGGAGAGGCTGAGTGAACCGAAGGAGTGAGAAGAGCGGTGAGTGGGAAGAAGGCTGATGGGGACTCGCTGATCATGGAGACACAGGCTGATTCGCGAAAGAAGACGAGGAAAGGCGAGAAACGGAAAGAAGCATCAATCGATCGAAGATGAAAGAAGCAATGGGAAGCAAATGAGAACAAACTGTGGATGTTTTCTTGCAGCCAGCCGAGAATGGAGAGGGAGTGCAGGTGAGTGCTCAGATCGTCGTTTCGGAGTGTCCGCGTGGCATTCAGGCAGAGCGCACGACTCACAGACGACGACAGCTTCACAGGTGCACCAGCTGAGAGGAGCAGCAAGGACAGCACACAGAATCCAGACAGAGATGAGAAAGAACGGAACAAACACATTCGACTCGCCAGGGAGGCTTGCTGCAAGATCGTGAAAATGTCGGATTGGATCATCGTCGACTCGGGGAACAGCTTCGACAACTCCACCATCAGAATCGTTCTTTTCCACGACACCATCCGCTTCACCTCCGGCACATCCGAGTTCCCATCGAAGTGGTCTGTCTCCGCCCCGTACTCCCCTCCCACCGCGTCATCCCACCCGTCGTCCACCTCGTTCGGGCCCAGCGAGGGCAGCCAGTCATCCGGCACCAGATGCTCACTGGACTCGCCTGAGAGGTCGGTGAACGTGCAAGTCAACTGCTTGCTCAGAATGTTCACGTAGTGCGAGAGGAGAGCGAGCAGAAGATGGACGGTCAGTTCGTCGTCGCGCAGTGAATCTGTCGAAGCGAGAAGAGAAGGATCGGTGAGGACAAAAGAAGGAACACACCCTCACACGCAGAATGCCCGCTTTCCACTTTGGCAGGGAGGGTGTGGTTGGCCACTGAATTTGGGGTTTCTGTTTGGGAGGTGGCGTGCTCGCGGACGAACGTGTTGAGCAGAGAGATGAGGAGGGAGTCGAGGTTGGACGAAAGGACAAAAGATGGCATGATGTCGTTGGAGATGAGAAGGAGGGTGAGAAGGGTGACAGCAGTTCTGGGAGATGGACAAATGAGGACAACGAAAAGTAAGGAACGATGAAGAGCAGAAGTTGCAGAACAGCACAAAAGGAGATATGGACAGAGTGGAAAGAAGAGAGCTGAAATACAAACCGTTCCTGGACTCGGAGAGAGACGAACGATCTCAGAGTCTGGAAGCAGGTTGGGAGAGAGTCAGGGTGTCCACTCGTTTCTCTCTGCCACTTCAGTTGAACAACTATCGAAACATGAGTATGCTCAAGAATAAGGACAGGGAAGAATGATCAAACCCCATAAAACACAAAAACCGGGTTGCGAGTCCCCACATCCCGATGCTTCCCCTCCTCTCTCTTCTGTTCTTCGTCCCCAACTTTTTTCCGACGACAATCACATCACAGCTGATTTCTCTGTCGGATACATTGGCAACACTTGCGAACACACAGAAACCTAGCTCGAACCTCGACAGGCAAACGATATCCCTTGAGCCAAGATCATACATAAGCTACAACACGCCAATAATTTCACAAGACCGTATTTCTATCGTGGGGAACAGAACAAAACTTCTTTTGAACGTGCACAAACAACAAAACGGACAGGGTGGGAATCATGGTTCAATTCTGCAAATCCAAAACAGCAGTGTGGACATGATTGACTTGATATTTGAAGCACAGAACGGAAGAGCAGTGAAAACTGAATCATCGTCACTTCGATTCTCCGACTGCTCTTTCTTCTGTCTCTCTTTTGTCTCGCCAATCATCGTCGTTCCCTCGTCTTCGAACAATGGATTTTGCTCCATTTCTGTTGTTTCTTGCTCATTGCACACTCCCAACCCTTCGATTCTCGAACCATTTGTCTCGCTGAACGACCACTCCTCTCCTCGAAATGCGAAACTGTTGATGTCTCCACCTGAGCAAGATATGAACAATGAGGAAGTATTTGTATTGGGAGAACATCTGAATCTGGAAAACAAGAATGTGGAACATTCGAATGGTCCTCTTCCCCACCCGAGAATCCTCGATGCCCGAACAGGATCTCATCAACAGTCCAACGATATCCACAGTGCTTTTGTCAAGTTTCTTTCAGAATATGACAAGTTCATCTGTCAGACCAATCGAAAAAGAAAGCTGGTGCGATTGCCGTCAAATTGTGAGTGGGTGTGACATGACGAAGAGCACGAACCATCTTTACGGAACTCTTGGAATGGATATCAACACTGGGATGGATTTTCTGTTCAAGAACTCGACATTTTCGAACTGTCTCACCGACCGTGTCCAGTCGAACACTGAAGAAACAATCGATGGCAAACATTTCGTCACCACAGGAAGAAAATCCTACACGTCAACCAACACTTACTCGTCCATCACATTCTCGTTCTGTACGTTCCGTTCAATGACATACCACCATACTCTGGCTATTGGCGGCGGCGGTGCTATCTCATTCTCCTCCACCTCGTCTGATCTCACCATTGCTGACTGTGATTTCTCCGACTGTAACATCACAGGTTCCGGTGCTGATGGTGGCGCTGTCAGTTTCCTTAGAAATGAAAATGCTCAGAGTAGCATCTTGCGTGTGAGTCGGTCGGGATTCCACTCATGTTATGCGAGTGACTGTGGAGGAGCACTCTCAAGCGGTGGCACAGGATACAACTACCTCGACACCTGTGCCTTTTACGGCTGCTCTTGCGCGAATCATGGTGGCTCGATTTCTTTCAAAGCTTGCTCGGAGCAACTTTGTCAGACATCTCGATCGAAAAGGGAACTGCGGCGGTGCGTGGGGTGGATGCTACCTTGACCTGATCGCCGCTCTTTCGCTCGTCTGTCAGCTTTCGAGGATGTAAAAGCACGAATGAAGCGAACTCGAGAGACATCATCTTTGGGAATTACAGTGTTTCAACCCTTCCGCGCGTGAATGTGTCGAACTGTGATTCGTCGTCGGGATCTCCGAACGTTGTTTTTCGAACAGGCGGCACTTCTGACTCCGTCTACGTCCCCCAAGTGACGAAGGGGATGCAGATTCTGTCAACTGCAGTGAGCCATGACAGCGGCGTCGCAACAGTGACAGTGACCACACTGAATTCGTTGAAAGGAAAGATGAATGTGCTTCTGAGCGGAGGAACGTTGCCTCGTCTAGTTGTTGTGACATTCGCAGAGAACAACGGAGCAGGCTCGAAAATTGGGATTGGGACGACAACGAGTGGAGCGGATGGAGTGCTTCTATCAACAGTGGCATACACCGCTCTCAGCTCAGTGATATCTGGACACACTCCATCAACACAATTTGTGTATGAAGCCACAGCCTCGCTGGATGCGAGTGGAAACTCGACAACAGTCACTCTGACTGGGATTGGTTTGACAAGTGGAAGCTACTCCGTTGTGATGAAAGATTCAGCAGGCCAAACAAAAACGATCACTCCTTCCCTTTCAGGCACGACGACTCTGACACAATCATTTTCACTTTATCCGAATCCGTCGACTCTGAAGTTTGGGGAGACGTACACACTGACATCGGTGATATGTGGGGCAACATCGATTCTGTTGAATGATGTAAAAATGGCAACACCAATTGAACCAACACGAATTGAAAGAATTGGGGATGAGACATTGAATGGAGAGAAGACAGCAGTTTCAGTTGTGATTGTTGGTCGACAGCTTGAGGGACATCGATGATGCTGAAGATGAAATCAAGTTCAGGCGAAGTTGAACTGACAGGACAAGTGACAATCTTGAATGTGACGCACTGTGTGATTATTCTGTCTGTCGGCGAAAGTGAAACAAGCACACAGCTCAAGTTTGGGACAGAATATGAAATATTGAACGCGTCTTCGGGTGGAACTAGGATATTTGTGAACAGCAATGTGAAACTGGTTGTTCCTGATCCTCCGATTGTGACATTGATCTCCGCACCATTGACATGTGCTGGAACGACGTTTGAAGTGTCAGTTGTTGGGACGAAACTGCCCGAAGGGAAGACATTCAAAGCGACATTGAACAGCTCGCACACATTCTTGGTTTCGTTCTCATCGGCTGAGAGTGGGAGTGGGACGATCAAAGCAGGACTTGAATCAGAAGTTCAATTCAACACAGAATATTTGATGACATCGCTTGTGGATTCGGAAGATGGGTCAGACGAGATTGTTCTTGTTCGAGCGCCGAAGTTTCTCACGCCAGTTGGTCCAACGATTTCGAAAGTGGAAGCGAGTCTTTCGTTGTCGACGATTGAGAATATTTCGATTGTTGTGACAGGATCGAACATGATTGCGACAGGATTTGAGCTTGTTGTGTCTGAAGCTGGGACATCGAATGAGATCAGGATTCCGGTTACATTTTCTGATAGTCAGACTGGGACTGGAGAAGCAGTGGTGTTTGGAAGCACAGAACTGAAATATGGAACGAACTATTCAGTGATTTCGGTGAAGAATTCTGTTGTGATTGCAGCACTTGAAGGAACGATTTCGTTTTTGACGCCAGCGACGCCACCTCGAATCACGAGTTCTCAATGTGTTCTTGGGGATACGATGAAGACGAAAGCGAAGATCACGATTGTTGGAGAAGGATTTCCGAGTGGGATGGCGTTCTCGATTGGTTTGATTGAGCGATCATCGAACAATGATGTTTCTGGGACGGATTTGAGGCTGTCGAGCACGTTTGGAGGATTGATTGGAAGTGAAGTGCAGACGAGCCACGAGTTGTGGGAAGAAGTGTATGGATCGGAAGGAAAAGTGAAGTATGGAGCGGAATATCGGATTACAGATCTTTCGATTTCAGGATATCGGTGTGGTGTGAATGCGGCAGTTACATTGAAAGTGGATCCAGCGCCAGCTCGTGTGACAGACATCTCTTCATCTCTGACAGGGGACCGAGAGTTTGTTGTGTTCGTGCTGACTTGTGAAGAGCTGGACGAGTCGGATAAGTTCTCAGCGGAAATCTCGTTGTCGTCATCTCCTGAGCAGGTGTTCGAGTCTTCAGCATGCACTTTTGTATCTGCATCATCACTGGAATTTCGGGTTGCAGTTGACGTTGAGGGGACAAGTGGAGTGAAATATGGGACGACCTATTCACTGAAGCGAGTTTTCTCGTCGACTGTGAATGTGATTCTTCACGAGACCGACTTGGTTGTTCCTGATCCTCCGATTGTGTCATTGATCTCCGCACCATTGACATGTGCTGGAACGACGTTTGAAGTGTCAATTGTTGGGACGAAACTGCCCGAAGGGAAGACATTCAAAGCGACATTGAACAACTCGCACACATTCTTGGTTTCGTTCTCATCGGCTGAGAGTGGGAGTGGGACGATCAAAGCAGGACTTGAATCAGAAGTTCAATTCAACACAGAATATTTGATGACATCGCTTGTGGATTCGGAAGATGGGTCAGACGAGATTGTTCTTGTTCGAGCGCCGAAGTTTCTCACGCCAGTTGGTCCAACGATTTCGAAAGTGGAAGCGAGTCTTTCGTTGTCGACGATTGAGAATATTTCGATTGTTGTGACAGGATCGAACATGATTGCGACAGGATTTGAGCTTGTTGTGTCTGAAGCTGGGACATCGAATGAGATCAGGATTCCGGTTACATTTTCTGATAGTCAGACTGGGACTGGAGAAGCAGTGGTGTTTGGAAGCACAGAACTGAAATATGGAACGAACTATTCAGTGATTTCGGTGAAGAATTCTGTTGTGATTGCAGCACTTGAAGGAACGATTTCGTTTTTGACGCCAGCGACGCCACCTCGAATCACGAGTTCTCAATGTGTTCTTGGGGATACGATGAAGACGAAAGCGAAGATCACGATTGTTGGAGAAGGATTTCCGAGTGGGATGGCGTTCTCGATTGGTTTGATTGAGCGATCATCGAACAATGATGTTTCTGGGACGGATTTGAGGCTGTCGAGCACGTTTGGAGGATTGATTGGAAGTGAAGTGCAGACGAGCCACGAGTTGTGGGAAGAAGTGTATGGATCGGAAGGAAAAGTGAAGTATGGAGCGGAATATCGGATTACAGATCTTTCGATTTCCAGGATATCGGTGTGGTGTGAATGCGGCAGTTACATTGAAAGTGGATCCAGCGCCAGCTCGTGTGACAGACATCTCTTCATCTCTGACAGGGGACCGAGAGTTTGTTGTGTTCGTGCTGACTTGTGAAGAGCTGGACGAGTCGGATAAGTTCTCAGCGGAAATCTCGTTGTCGTCATCTCCTGAGCAGGTGTTCGAGTCTTCAGCATGCACTTTTGTATCTGCATCATCACTGGAATTTCGGGTTGCAGTTGACGTTGAGGGGACAAGTGGAGTGAAATATGGGACGACCTATTCACTGAAGCGAGTTTTCTCGTCGACTGTGAATGTGATTCTTCACGAGACCGACTTGGTTGTTCCTGATCCTCCGATTGTGTCATTGATCTCCGCACCATTGACATGTGCTGGAACGACGTTTGAAGTGTCAATTGTTGGGACGAAACTGCCCGAAGGGAAGACATTCAAAGCGACATTGAACAACTCGCACACATTCTTGGTTTCGTTCTCATCGGCTGAGAGTGGGAGGGACGATCAAAGCAGGACTTGAATCAGAAGTTCAATTCAACACAGAATATTTGATGACATCGCTTGTGGATTCGGAAGATGGGTCAGACGAGATTGTTCTTGTTCGAGCGCCGAAGTTTCTCACGCCAGTTGGTCCAACGATTTCGAAAGTGGAAGCGAGTCTTTCGTTGTCGACGATTGAGAATATTTCGATTGTTGTGACAGGATCGAACATGATTGCGACAGGATTTGAGCTTGTTGTGTCTGAAGCTGGGACATCGAATGAGATCAGGATTCCGGTTACATTTTCTGATAGTCAGACTGGGACTGGAGAAGCAGTGGTGTTTGGAAGCACAGAACTGAAATATGGAACGAACTATTCAGTGATTTCGGTGAAGAATTCTGTTGTGATTGCAGCACTTGAAGGAACGATTTCGTTTTTGACGCCAGCGACGCCACCTCGAATCACGAGTTCTCAATGTGTTCTTGGGGATACGATGAAGACGAAAGCGAAGATCACGATTGTTGGAGAAGGATTTCCGAGTGGGATGGCGTTCTCGATTGGTTTGATTGAGCGATCATCGAACAATGATGTTTCTGGGACGGATTTGAGGCTGTCGAGCACGTTTGGAGGATTGATTGGAAGTGAAGTGCAGACGAGCCACGAGTTGTGGGAAGAAGTGTATGGATCGGAAGGAAAAGTGAAGTATGGAGCGGAATATCGGATTACAGATCTTTCGATTTCAGGATATCGGTGTGGTGTGAATGCGGCAGTTACATTGAAAGTGGATCCAGCGCCAGCTCGTGTGACAGACATCTCTTCATCTCTGACAGGGGACCGAGAGTTTGTTGTGTTCGTGCTGACTTGTGAAGAGCTGGACGAGTCGGATAAGTTCTCAGCGGAAATCTCGTTGTCGTCATCTCCTGAGCAGGTGTTCGAGTCTTCAGCATGCACTTTTGTATCTGCATCATCACTGGAATTTCGGGTTGCAGTTGACGTTGAGGGGACAAGTGGAGTGAAATATGGGACGACCTATTCACTGAAGCGTGTCTTCTCGTCGACTATGAATGTGATTCTTCACGAGACGGATTTGATCGTACCAAATACTCCGAAAATCACCAAAGCTGAATTCGACTTCTCCAACTCTCTATGTTCGACTTGTGTCATCAAACTGATTGGTGAAGGTCTTCCTACGACAGGTGTGTTTATCGTCGAGCTGAATGGTGGTCTCTCTTTTGATATTTCATTCTCGTCATCGACTGATGGACAAACCTCTGAAATGCTTCTTGGTTACTCGAACACTCTGAACTTCAGCGAGACTTATCCGATCATCTCAGTGAAAGACGTTTTAACTTCAGAAGCGATTGTGGTTGTTTCACCTGTTGAAATCAAAACGAAAGCTCGTCCGACTGAGCTGATCGTGTTTGCGGATTCTCTCTCCACTGATTCGTCTGGCTTTTGCGGAACGAAGGAACGAGCATGCTCATCGATTGACTCGGCATGGAAGCTGGCACAACACTTGGGCTGTTCGGAAGTGACGATTCGTTTGAAGAAGAAAGCGAGTCAGACGAAAGCGATGGTGTGGGGTTGGGATGAATCTTCTTTGAGAATGGAAGCAACACTGAGCCGACACTTGAGATTTCGAAGTCGGCGTCGATGGGAGAAGAGAAGGGATGATTGTGATGGAGAATGGCTCGCTGGAGTTTGTGGACATCGACATTGTGTTTGAAAACTCGATGGAATGGTTTGTTCTGATTGCCCTCTCCAACTCGACACTCCTTCTGAAGGATGGATCGATCGTGGGCCGAGAATCGTCATCTTCGAACACTGAATCGTCAGAAATGGATGACTTGTGCAGCTGGTCGAGTGGGATTCTGCAACTCGACAACGCCACAACCAAAATAACGTTCACCGTTCTGTCGAATCTGTCGCAAGGGCAGTCAACATGAAGGAGGAATTCTGAAGATCGATACCAGCTCGTTCCACGACAACATTCCCACAATCTCATCCTTCCCATCAGCTCGACGCAACATCCACTGCTCAGAAAATGGATTGATTGAGATTGGGAGTCTGAATGGAGGAGATGGGACAGGCGACACGAAATCGGGATTCATCTCGTCGGAAGACTGCACAGTCACATCGACGGTGATCAACCCGAATGCACCTCTCTTCATCCCCACACTCTCGTCCGAGTCATCGTCCAGTTTGGACAAGAAGACAGGGACATTCTCGATTGTGATTTGTGGATCGACACTGATTCCTTGTGGACTGTGGTTGGAAGTGTTTGAGATGAACAAGAACAAATCGGAGGGAGAACACAAAGAACTGGAACTGAATCTGGAGACAACGTCGTCCTTCACTGAAACTGAAATTGTTCTGTCGCTTGCACTGTCGTCGCTGTCGTTGCTCTCACCATCGCTGGAATGGAGAGGTCGATTGAGATTTGGAGAGAACTTGGGAACAAATGACTCTTTTGTCATCCAAAAGAGTTCGTCCGATCGTCTCGCGCAATCGGTTCGCGAAAACATGAAATGGTGGCTTCCTGTTGCGATTGTTGTTGGAGTGGGATTGTTGGGATTGATTTTGATCATTTATTTGTGCTACCGTCGTCGAAAAGAGAAAGAACAGAAATCGAAGATGACGAAAGCAGAAGAATTGGATTTTCAGGACAACATCGAAAAGATGGATGTTGAAGATTATCGCGACACCATGGGACACACCATGCTCGACTCAACTGCAGACGCTATCAAAGGTGGTGAACTTACTCGCGACAAACGAACCGATCTCATCAGAGTGGATGGTGAGGAGGAAGACCGGAAAGAACAAGCGGGAGACGCCAAAGTCATGGACGTCATTGTGTGTGATGACAAGATTTTGCCGAAACCACGATGGTTCGAATGTCGCTGTTTGATGCATTCCACAAGAAAGGACATCGTCCTCTCCCTCGCCGATCGACGGAACAGAAGCTGGTTCGTGGTCTCCACAATCTTTCGCACTTCCCGAACGATGTTCGTGATCTCTCGAAACTGTCGCCACATCGAGTGTTCATTAATGGGACTGAACTGGCATTCAAACTGAAAGACGAAGAGTTGAACACAACGAAAGCGAGCTTTGGAACGAATGTTGGTGAAGGAAAGGCACACGAAGAGATTCGATGGCGATCGCCTGAAGAAGCGATTGGAGAGAAGAAGGAGAAGGGAGGAGAGGAGAAGGAAGGAACG
The DNA here is from genome assembly GCA_033064195.1 of Blattamonas nauphoetae. Classification (NCBI taxonomy): domain Eukaryota; phylum Preaxostyla; order Oxymonadida; genus Blattamonas; species Blattamonas nauphoetae. The sequence continues at coordinate 4,751 of JARBJD010000617.1, read as the reverse complement.
ACAACGACAAATCGAGAGATTGATCATGAAAAGCATCGGTTTTCGGCTTGGCCTGATCTTGTTTGAAATCGAGACTGGTCTTGTTCCGTTTGGAGAGACGGATGCGATGAACGCGTCTCGGCAGCTGTGTTCGGGGATGCTGCCTCCTCTGGATGGAGTGCGGAGCTCGGAAATGAAGACGCTGATCTGCGACTGTCTGACGATCTCAGTTGACGATCGACCGACACTTGGAAGTGTTTTGGAGCGAGTGAACTCGATCGACTGTGATGAGGAGGATGTCTTTGAGATCTTCATCTCGCACTAACCCATCTCGAATTGTCTGAATCATTTCAATCTCGTCTTTCGTTTGATCTACACATCTTCATTCTCATGTCATTTTTCATTCACAAATCCGTACACAATCATCTCCATATATCTTTTCTAACTTCTCACATGCACATCCATTCCGAGAAGGCGCAGGCCGAGATTCTCGTCACTCCATCTCACCCAACGCAATGAATGACTCCCACACAATCCAACGAATTGTCATCGTCGCCTCTCATCTTTTTCACCACTCACTCTCACCCCAACTCACTCACCTTCTTCACAGACATTGTTTTAAACACTATTCGTACCCCTGATTGCACGTCATGTGAATGGTTCGTCGAGACATTCGATGTGTTACAGACACATCTCCCTCACTCTCTTCTTTGCTCATTTCATTCATCTCCATTCCACTCATTTTGACTTGCTTGGCCAAGTCAGACATTCACACCACATGGAATGAGAAGAATCTTCATTTTCAATATCACTTGTGCACTTTTCTAGATGCCCATTTCACATTTCTGAACAGATTCGCATTTCATCAGATTCGTCTCCCATCTCGTCATCACAACACTCACTTGACCTCAGACTGTGTCTTTCGTGGATGGAGCATGGCAGGATCACTCTGTGCTTCGATCTGTATTGACGGGAGGCATTTGTCCATGACACACTACACAGATTTCACATTTCATCGACTTCCATTCTTCCTCAGTTTATTTGCGGAAGAGTATGAAATTGAAATGAATGTGAAACCGTGATTCTGATGAGATGGATGATAATGTGGTTCATTGGGGAACTCATTTTGCGTTTTGAGCTGGATCAGCCCTCAAGACAATCTCACCTCGAAGAGTGAACACCATTTTCGTTTATTCACTTTGGAGAACCTCTCTTGGATATTTACGACAATGACTCGATTGTTAGCAAGTGTTGAAGTGTGACGTATGGGGCGACAAGGCAAATGAAGACAAAAAGAAGAATCGATTATTCGTCGTGCGGTTTCGGAGCGACAGCCTGATTGAAATTTTGGAGCATCTGCATGAATTGGGCCATGATGTCTGGGAGCGGCTGATTTGGATTTTGGGTCTGAGGGGAAGCCGGACTCGTGTTTTCTGGCGAATTGATGGCTTCGTCGACTGCCTCTGTTTCTGCGTGCTTTATCTGCTCGTCGAGAGGCTCGTCGTTTTGGGGTGGTTCCTGCAGCTCGTCGCCTCTGACTTCCTCATCGGCTGTCACTTCTTCAGACGATACAGTGTCTGTCGGATTCTGTTCGCATTTCTGCTCGGCCTGTTCGCTGTCTTCGCCAGACTCGCTTGGAGAGTCGTTGCTCTCGTCGTGGCTTGGGCTGTTGCTGCGGTTGGCGAACTGGCGCGAGAAGAATCGGGAGACACTGCCGAGAATGTCGCTGGCGTACGATCCGATCTGTTCCTGCGCGATGACGCCTCTTTCGGGTCTCTGGGGAACACAAACGCGAGTGGGGTGAGCTTGTCTTTCCCTTCGTGCGAGGCTCGCATTCCTTCCGTGGTGACGAAGAACTGGACTCCGCTGTCTTCCTCCGAGTTCGGGACGACAGCTCGGAAAGTGTCTGTGGAAGTCAAGCGGTGGCGTGCGAGAGTGGGAGACTCGGCCTCGATGATGAGACGGTCGGAGCAGCGGATGTCGAAGAGAGCGAAGATTTGGCATTCGCACTCTTCGAAGGTCATTTCTGGATGAATGGTGAGGTATCTCCTGCGGAATGTGGGAATAAACGTGATTGGGACTTGTTTGGGTTGAGTTTGATTTGATTCAGTCATTTTGATTTCGTGACCCAGCACTTTTCCAATTTTCTCCAAATTTCCACTTTCGCCGGAAGTTTCAAATTGTGTTTTTATAGTCTCCAGACATAGAGGGTGGCTGTATCACTATCATATATTTCTCCCAAATTGGCTTGACTTGTCCTTGGGCGGATTGTTGCGTCTTATCAACCAATTTTAAAATGGAATTCTCAAGATCCAGGACTTGAATTCGTTATTCAAGATTGTCCACACCCTCAACTTGGAACTTCTATTGAAACTACATCTTCTAGTCCCTTGTGTGGATTATTATTGCTGGACAATCCAATCAAAAACAAAGGATAGCTTTTAAAGTGATAATGTTGTACACGGTCGAAACAAGACACCCTGAGGTCCACAAACCCCCAAGGGTATAAATTGAAGAGTTTCTCAGCTTATCCTCCTCGCAACTTCAGCACAAGATGAACTGTCGATTCTGATTCGATCCCCGCACTTGAAAGAACTTCATGGTCCGCCAACTGCCGACCCGCAAAGATGATCCGCTGTTGATCTGGGGGATCCTTCCTTTCCGTAGATTTGACGTTTCAAGTCTTCAACAGTGTCTGTTTGAAGATCCACATCGAATGACACCGTCTTTCCGTCAGAGTCTTCACAAACACTTCCGAGCCATCTGTGATTGATTGGATGGTGATGACTGAGCCAGCATGCACCTCGTTCCCGATCATCGTCTGGCGCAGATCAATCAGCCGCCCATCTTCCCGTGCAGCGTGTATTTGTCAATCGTCCGTGAAAGTGAGTCAGAGCAGTCGTGCAGGAAGGCCCCTGCGTTCATTCGGTGGTGTGCTTCGATGTACTCCATGATGTAGAACCGCTTTGACGGAAGGACGATGAAGATGCTGCTGTTTGGCGATGCGTGGGGAACACTGTGATCACAGACTCGCTCGTTACGCCTGCTTCCCCGAGTGTGATATCTCGGTTGATCACATGGCCGTCAACCATGATCGTCCCAATTGAGTCGGGCTTTTGTGAGGGATGAGCCGAGACCAAAGGGAAGATTGACTCCACCAAAATTTGTGGGTGGAAGGGAATCTTGTGTGGAATGGCACGTCCTCTCGCCTGACGACCCTTCGATCACATTAACAGTTTGGATCACTGAAGCGAGTGCTGGAGCGAAGATGCTCTGTGAGAGTTGCTCTTGTTGGTGGAGGATGATTGCTTCGTTGAATGTGTTGATCTCTTCTTGTGTCGTCAGCAGAGAGCGGAGAAGACGGCGTTGTCGGATCGATGAGAATGTTGTTCGGTCTGTGGGTGTCTGAGGCATCAAAACAAACAATGAAGAGTGACGGACAAGGAGAACACAAACAATTTGGAGGCATTCTGACAACAACTGCTTCAAGGCTGGAGTCATTCGCGATTTCTGTTCTTCATTCAGACTATCCACAAATTTCTCCAAATCGAAGCTGTTCACTCCTGTCCGCAACGTCGTGCTCGACAGGTCCTTGAACGGATTCACTCCAACAACACTTTCCATCACAATCACTCTGAATGACCAGACATCGGACCGGCTTGTTGCCACTGTGGTGCTTGGCCCCCAACAAGTTCCGGTGAAGATACGCACACCTCCCGCCTCGATGTCCTGTGGATTCGTCAACGATGGAGGTGTGAAGAAGAAGTCACCTGAAACGATGTTGGAACAAAACAATCAAAATGTCAAAATAACACACCAAGAACACCACAATTGTTTCTTCCAATCAAAATGTTCCCTGGATGAAGAGCCCCATATTCCTGGTTCTTCGATTCCAGGAATGACAGGCCATCCACAACGCCAGACAAAACACTGCAAATCCTCTGACAAATCAAAATCAGAGAAAACAGAAAAACGAGATTACACAGAGATCAACAAGAGAATGTCAAAAGAAGAAGAAGAGCAGACAGCCAGGCCTGGGCGAGGATGAGTCGGGGTTTCTTCCAAGAATGTCTTCAGATTTCCTCCCAAAGTCGCTCCATCCCAACAAAATAATAACTCTTGTCAAAACTCATCGGATATTGTCGAACAAGGTTGAAATGTCGGTATTTGTTGTGGAGCGTATATTGGCTTTGAAATACGTCTGGCCCTCCGCTCGGCGATTTTGGGACAATCTTCACAACATGACTATTCGTCAGGCCAACCTTCCGCATTTCGAAAACACTTCCAGCGGACCCTGTTCCAATCAGAACTCGTGAGAGGGTCATCTTCACAATGAGAACAGAACAATGAGAAGGCAATGAATGCTCGTACATTGGGTGGAGTCACCTGTGTGTCTGTTTCAGGTTGAGTTGGTCGCGAGGCAGTTACTTTGGCATCTGAATGAGTGAGAGATGGTGATCATGTCCATAATTTCCTACTTTCATGAAATGTCTCATTTTTCGTCACACAGGACGGAGATGCCCTCGGAGATTGTTCACCGTCCTATTATTATACAGTTTCAAGACGAAAGAAGGGCCAAATGTCAACATGTCATGATTGGCCCACATTCTCCTCGCCGATATTCAAGAGAAGAGGAGAAGAGACTCCGAATGATAATCAACACAAAACACATCCCACTACAGGAAGGCGTGAAATGGATAAACAATCCCGACTAAGCAGACTTCGCCCAATTTGTAAAGAGTGATTGATCTTGGACCGCTGCGCAAACAGCA
>JARBJD010000616.1:0-28868 GCA_033064195.1 Blattamonas nauphoetae | reverse complement strand
AAACATCCACGACTTTCAGAGATACTTGAGAAGAATAGAAAAGAACTGAATGAGTACAACAACTCAGAAACTGAATAGGATGATTCAAATCGATGGATACAGAATCACAAAAATAAGAGGTGAGATTGCACTGAGGAAACGATATGTCGATGCTTCCACTCCTCCTAATTCACTATCGATTGATCTGTCAGACATTGAAGAATCAATCGAACACCAGATACTGCATGCATGAGGCTTCGAGTCTTTGAGACCATCAACAACCTTATTCAAGACTTAACGGACAGTCCGGTTTAACCCTTCGTTGATCTCATTCAGTGCTACCTAAAGACTTCAGCCACTGTTTTCGTTGATAGATATTCCAAAATGTCGAATATCAATTGGTGAGTTCAACTGAGGATAGACTCGACTGATTCGTTCTTGTTGAATCCTCCAAAGAACCACATTGAATCAATGTTTGACTTCATGTCTGTTGACAAACTGAAGAGCTCATGCATCGTCAGAAAGAATGTGAACTCGGTTGTCGATTCTCCAGTAGTAAGTCCATCATTGTCATTCTATTTTGGATGTTCTACGTTCACCTAGGATCCTACGACAGTCATCAAGAAGGATAATCGTTTGGAGATTCTTAACTGAAGTCATCAAAGAGATTCCTCTCTGCATTCATCTGTGATTCTGTTTTGCCACTGATTGTCAATAATTTCTTCATATGCAGCTTGATTCGAGAGTTCCAACAGAAATGGAAGTGCATCATCGTATTTGACTTTCACATAAGGAACATTCAGTATTGGTTTGAATTTGTCGAATGTCGGATCTATGTTCTTATCAGTGACGAAGACAAACAGGATGGAATAGTTCATTCCTAACTTGAACATTCTGTAGCTTGGCAACTTCTCGAAGTGCATTAAATGTTTTCCCACTTCCTCTATTTCCAACAAGGACATTGACACTATTGCGATTGAAATTCAAGTCTGGATGAATCTGTGATTGCACTTCATGAGAAACATTCCTATTAGAAGCTTCACTCAATTTTGCATTCACGTATGCTGTTAATGATTGATTCGATTTGTTCATTTGTGATTTAACTCTAATTAAAATATAGTTTTGGTTTTTATTTTGTATGAAATGTCAATGATACCACAGATTGTGTACAACCAACCAACAAGAAAACAAGAGAGAAGAAACCAAAATGAGATACGCAGCAGAAACTCAAGCAGCGATGAAAAGAATCTATGCTGACGATGATATTCAAACCAGATGGAACGATGCCCTCAGTAGTTATCCATCAGCGCTTGAGTACATCAAGAGAACTGGACAGAATTGGACTGTTCTAATGGAACAACATGGAAAAATCCCAGATGTGATGGTCTACGATAATGAGACGAAAGATTTGATTGCAGTCAATGGAGCCATGCTCGCACCATACAACAGTAGACCGGTCAAAGAGACATACTACGCAATGAATCCAACACCAGACTAGCGAAAACAGACATCATATACAGCATTTAATCGCCAATTCGGAAGGAGAATCAAAGCTTCACACTCTAATTTCCTCAAGAATGGATCATACGATCTACCATCCAGTTTTCGAGACATCAGCTATGGAGACATGCAAGCACAAAGATCACAACAACCTTATGCAATAATGAAGAAAGCTGTTGGTGACTTCATGACAAATGAATTGGGAATAACTCGTGCCAGTCGAGATAATCCAGCAGATACTGGGAAAAGAGTAATAGACAATATGGTGTTCAATTCAATTCAATCGAAAGTAGCATCACAAATGTGGGACAGATGGCTTGAAGAACATCTTTCAGGATTCGACAGTACCAACGAAGGACATCAGAGAATGAAGAAAAGAAAGGATTTCAAGGAGCAGGTGTATCCACAGTTTCTAGAATTCATCACAAATCAAGAAAATTTGCAAACATTCCTTGGTAGACATAATGCTACCATAGCATCAGAGATTAGTACTCTGACACGCAAAGCATATGCAACAAGAACAGATGAAGATATCGGTCAATACCAATCTTCGAATATGCCAGCTTACTCTCAATATGTTCAGTAACAGAAAGAAATGTCTGATTAAAAACATTAATATATATTTTTATTTTTATAGAAAGTGATGCAACCAATTCTCAGTTGTCAATTTACGAAACACACAAGTTCTTCTTCAGTCCCAACATCAATCACCAACAATGTCATCATCGACAATAAAGGTTCGAATTCTGGAAGATCTAAGCTCGAAGATCGTAATGAACAAAGCGCTAATGTCGAACTCGATAATGTTCCAGGTGTTTATGATCCACCACTAGAGACATATCCATCAGCCCCCATTCAAAGTCGTTCTATTCCACTTCGAGAATATATTTCTAATATTTCGGCATTCAAAGATCAGTTATTACTCGTCTACAAGAATGCATTCGCTTGTGAAAAGAAACTATTGAATAATCTCATTGAACCATCGAAGAAACTGATCACGAACCAAAGTGATTTATGTGCACTGATTGCTACACTCACTGGGATTAATGATGTGGTGATCGAACTGGATGATTTGTCTGACAAGTGCCTATGTCTGAATAAACTCCCAGTGTTTAGAACCATTTTCAAGATCCTTGTTGGTGGAAAAGACATGAGTATTGCCTTCAATGAAGCATACAACACCATTCTCAATTATGGCATTTCTCTGACGAAAGCAATTCCTCGCTAAAATTATAAATGAATTGTATTTTTATTTTTCTATAAATGGCACCAGGAAGTTTCAACAAACTCAAAAATATCGGCAAACAATTCTTTCAATTCATCAAACCTCTAGCTCCAACATTCCTTCAAGTTGGTGGTGGATTGCTCTCACAAACGAACAGTAAATTTGGACAAACAGCAGGAGGAATACTCAACGGATTAGGAGGAATGATGGACGTTTATCAACAAAATAAAGCGATCAATCGTCAACAAAAACCGCAGATGATTGAATATGAACCACCTCGAAATGGGAGATACTCCAATGATGATATGCCACTCTCGTCAAATTCCAAAATTCAATTCAAAGGATAAACATTCACTCGTATTCGAATATTTTATTTATTAAAATGGCACCAGGTTGGTTATCAAAATTAGCAGCAGTTGGCAAAAATATACTCAGAGTTGGAGCTCCATTTCTGAATCTCATCCCCTTTGTTGGACCACTGATTTCGAAGGTAGCGCAGACAGGAATTGAAATGATACCAGATGTGAAATCGGATCAGCAAATCCATGCAGAGAAGATGGCACAATACGAGCAAGCGATCAATGAAGGAAACATAGCAGTAGCGAACAAGCTCAGAGGAGAAATACTGAGACTGGAAGAGAAGCTGAAGCCGAAGGTTAAGGTGAAGAAACCAAAAAAGAAAAAGTAACTAGAGTTAAAGCATAAATGTAATTTTTTATTTTTGATAAAATGAACTCGCATATAACACATCTGACAAACAAAAGAACTGGAGCATCATCTTTGACTGGAAATACCACTGGAAGGATAGAATACACAAGAGATGACATGGGTCAAATACAACAGCAACTCATGTCTGAGCATCACATCAATTACCTCATGAATGATGGAGCACACAGTACTTCGATTCAGGAATTGAAACCATCAGAGAATGCACGATTCTACACAGGACAAGAGATAATCATTCCACTGACTGTTAATCAGGACATTTGTCAAATTGATGATTCATTCATAACGTTCACCATGACTGCGACTCTGAAAGTTAATAATTGGCAAACAACAGCTGGTAAGGTTGGATCGTACATGAATGAGAGGATATTCATCTTCGTTGGACTCAAGCATTCAGCATCAATCTTTCGTGACCTTACTGTTCTTCACAACAATCAGAGAATCATAAGCACAACAAACAATGATGTCTCAATGGAATCACACATCTACAATATGATCAAACCAAAGAGTCAATTGGAGAATCGAAAACATTGTCACACACCTTGGCAGAATGCTTGGAATCATGATGAATCGGTTGCTGGTGTTTATATTCCACTTTCGGATTTTACAACGACGTCAGGAACAGGAGTGTTTCAAGACACTATTGATGTGCCTATTCGTGTGTCGATTAATCTTGAAGATCTTCTGATATTCTCAGGGATGACTGACTATCCAAAATGTCTCTTTGGTGATTTGAAATTGAGTGTGCACATGAATGAGGATGCGTTTGTTTGTTGTTCTGTTAATCCTGAACTCACTTTGAAAGATACGCTATCATCACTCGTAACTGGAACAGCAGCAGCACCAACGATTAAAGCAGCAATTCTCAATTGCATTCAACATCGTCCATATTTCCTAACCAATCTTGTCACCTCATGCACAAAGAACTTCGTTCAAATAGGTCAATCATTTCAGCAACCAACAGTTACAAAGGACATTGTTTGTTCAACAGCCAATGTCGTGACAACAGAACCAGAATTTGTGGATCAGTACATCTCATTGAACGTCACAAACTATCGGATTGATGATGTGTATTGCATGAGTGTTGGATACAAAATGAAAGATGGTGCGAGAAAGAAACTCATGGAGATGTACACTAATCGTCCTGGAACAATTCCGGCAGAAAAGATCTCATTCTATCCATTTCAGAAGACGCCAACGGCAACAGGAATTGATTGTACTCAGCAAATGGTTGTTGTGAATGCAAAGGATATCATGCTTCTCTTCCGTCACTACGACAATGAAGTCACTTGTTTCCACAACCCAATGCAGAAGAATATCCAAGTGACTTTACAAAACAGGTACTATCCAGAATAACCGACAACAACTATTGGAGCTCGCTTCTATCAGTTTGCATTATCAACTCTCAATCTCGATTCGTACCTTGCTGTTCCAGATGATTTGGAGCGGTCACTAACGGATTCTCTCGTTGAAGAGAAACTCACTGGTGACGGAACATATCCCAATGAAACAATGACAAGAGTTCGTCCAGTTCATGACAACACTGACTTCCTTCTGTGCTTCCCAACTCAACGTAGTGGTTGTCCAACGAACTGCAATGATTCGATCAGTTCAAAAGGAAATACTGCTGTCACTTTACGATCACATCCAATCTATCAAGGCAATCTTGACACATACTATAATGTATACAACCCAAGTCAAAGTGGTGGTGATATGACAACATTTTCACATCCTCCAGCACCGATTCTAGCCACAACTGCTACCACGTGGTGGGTCCTACGATACAGCAATGGTGAACCAAAAGTTGAGTACTATCCTAATCACACACTGAAAGCGTTACACAAGGAACTTGGAATACTGAAATCTTAAAACAGGAAAAGAAAATCATGATATTGTATTTTTTATTTTTCAATAAATGAGAAGTTTCAGATCAAATCAATCCAAACCAACATCGACATTAATTGAGCAAATCGAAGTGCAATCATATCTGCCAAAACAGTGGGATTCAGAACCTCATGTGTATTCAATCCAAGAAGTGCATCCAACAAATCCTCCTATGCCATGTAGAATTGGAGATGAGATTGAAGTTCCATTGTGCTATGACGGACATGATGTGACTGAATTTACGAAGAGTCATTTGCGTATTGATCTCACGATTTCCGTTCCGTATTACCAACCAACAATGGGAGATGGTTCAGAGACCGCTGGAAGGTACGGAATGTTCTACGGTTACAAATCATCATCAGATGCAATTCGAGATATGAGACTCGTCGATAGTAAAGGAAACATCATTGACAATTCACTTCAGAATAATCATGTTCACGAATCATTTCTGTATCACACTTTCAAGTCTCATGAAGAGAAAAACAATATGAAGTATTGCTACAGTCTTTGGGAAAATGTTCAGAGAATGGATCCAAGTGTGTGTGGATTCTATTTTGTTCCAATATTGCATGCGCCCAAAGGACCATACACTGCTACGATTCCACTGGTTATTCCGTTTGTGAATCTACTTCCTCTGAGTACCTTTGATCAGTATCCGAATTCGATCTTCGGTAATTTACGTTTGAGATTTCATTTGACAACTGATTCGCTGGTTTATTGTCCCATTCGTGTTTCAACTGTTATTTTAAAAACTCTTGAGATGATTCGAGATCGATTTCCAGACAAATCAATGACAACTATTGCAGGTCAAGCTAGAATGCTAAACATGGCAGAGAATAAATACTCAACTCTGACGCAAGAATTCACACAAATTGGAAATCCAGTGTTGCAATACGATAGAGCTGTCCATCATACTCAACCATCCACTGGTACTGATGAAATAGTAGCCAAATCAACCACTTCAACTGTTTGGTCTTCTTCTGTAGATAAAGTCACATCAGTTTGCTATGGATATCAGATCACTGATTCAACGAAACAATCCCTAATAGACACATATTCGAAGACTCTGTATGTCATGAAAGCTGAAAGAATAGACACACAATCATTTCAATCAAAAGCAACAGCGATGGGAGTGAGATCAAACATCAGTATCAAACTTAACAATCTCATGAATCTAATGTGCTTATTCCCAGAACGACCAAACGAGTGCACAGTCTTCAGAAATCCTCAATATGTTGGTCAATTCGAAATGCTTGGATCCAACTTCCCTAATTTCCCAATGTCAACTATCTCACCAGAGTTCTATCAAATGATGATGGTGAATGGTGATTTCATTGGTTGTTCAGCCACTGAAGAGTTTGAGAATTCCATATGTATGTCACGCAATACAAGTTATTATGGAAAGGAGTTCAAGAGAACCAGAGCAGTTACGGATGCAACATCATTCACATTCATGGTTCCAACAGATCGAAGTGAAATCGCTGGTGGTGAAGAAGGTATTTCAACAGCAGAATCAGTGAATATCGTCTACAGAGGATCACCAATCAATCAGGGAGAACTTGATCCATATTTCACATCAACTCCAGAAGGTCCTCCTCCACCAATTCTAACACTACATCAAGCGACATACTGGCTGTTCTGGATTGAAAATGGACAACCACGAGTGCGATATGTCATTGATCGTCGACTTCAAGAAGCATATGAAGAAGTGAAGAGAGGATATTAATGCATAGCATTTCTAGAATGACAGAGTCATATTACTAAATTGAATATTTTATTTTTGTAGAAATCACAAATGGTGAAGCGTTATTTCTCAATTCAGAATTCTCATACTGCTCAACTACCTCCTGATTTTACCAATTCCAGAAACCAAAAATATGTTCACTTTCTTGACTGCAAACTCATCCATGTGAAAGAAGAGATTACTGGGAACTCAACTGTCATTTCAAAAGACATTCCTCAGCACATCACAATCCATGGTGATTGGATTCAGACTGATGCATTCAATGACTCGTTTGTTGCTTTCTGTAACGAACAGATTGCGAAGCGAAAGAAGTGGGAATTAAGTACTCGACAGTCCATAGTGAAGATCTGGTTTAAAGACAGTTCTGGTGAATCAATTGAGATGGAAACAACGGAAACAATCAATGGAAAAATAACCAAAGAGTACTATGAATTCCTTGTTGATCTCATGTTGGAGTATTGATCAGTGAGTTATATTTTTGGATTAGTTCATTGATGACCGTCTGTTGTTGTCCGACAATTGAACATAATTCCTGTATGGCTTTGATACAAAAACAGGAGAGTTCTGCATAATCAACTTGAAGACAATCTGGATTGGAATCATTCACGACTTCAGGGAATATTTCTTGGATCTGTTGTGCAATCACACCAATGTGTTTCTTCTCACTTTCCTTCTTCAAGCATTCACATTTCTCTTTGCAGTTCTTCAAGTGTTCTTCATCTGTCTCATTCTCTATTTGCTTTGTCACTTTGTTGATCTTCGAGTCGAATGTGTTGAATTGGTACTGCACGATTTCCACTTTATTCAGTTGCTCAAGAACATCGGGATAAGGTTCAATATTTCTTTTCACTCTTCTGTCTGACAGTTGAGAAAAACTTCCTGTTGTGGATATTGAAAACACTCCTGAACCTGTGTCCTCATCGTAGTAATACAAAGCTGGTGAGTCACAGGGAGACCACAATACGATGCCATCACCATTGAATTGAATTCCTGAAGTTTCTGAAATTGATTGTGATATTGAAATGCCAGACTTAAATGTTGAAGCCGGATAGGTTCCAGGATACTTTGGAAGTGATCCCTCTGATATGTTCCACTTTGCTCCATTCACATTAATCAATCCTCCGATTGTTGGTGTCGTGATTGATCCATTTGTGCTCACCACTTTCTGAATTGAAGATATCGCTGTCTTATGTCCTTCTGTTGTCTTCTGAAGTGAGTCAATCACTGCCGAATTCTCGCTGGTTGTTGAGAGATTATGATCAATCATTTTCTCAATCATTTGTGAATTGTATTTTTGTCGATTCATTTCTGTTTGCTCTTTCATTGAAAATAAAAAGTTCAACTCCCTCATGAACATACGTCACCGGCACAGTATTTCTGACATACCCAGAGACTAGCGAACAGTTCTCTTCTCTCATTGATTCAATTAATGCTTGTTCAGAACATACTCGACGTCTTTCGTTGTACATCTCAGTTGGATTCATTTAATACAAATTAAAAAATTCAAAAATAAATTTTCATTCGTTGTTTTATCGTTGGTGATCTTCCGAGGCTTCGATCCTCACATCGATGGGTTCGATCAGTCTTGTTTGATCAGAGAAAGTACTTCAATGGGACTCGATCATCCCTTCTCGTTCCTGATGGTTCTTTACCGTTTGATTTAGGTGTGTTTCACTTTCTACTTTCACATTTGTTCTCTTTTCTTTTTCGCCAACTCATTCTCGTTCTCGATCATTCACTTTTTTCTTCTCCTCTCGTTCAGGTACACTACTTCGTTTTATCTTCTGGAATTTCGTTTCCGACTTATTCTTAAATGGTTTGTTCTCTTTTTTGATAAATCTCTTCATAAAACTCTTTTTTGTACCTTCTCTGATCGGACCAAACTTGACCTCGAAGATCTGATCAACCGTCGCGTCTTATCGTTTCGAATGTTGTTTCACTACCGAAAAATAACTTGTTTGCTCTTCTCTTTCTTTCATCTCTTTTTAAATTTCTTTTCTGACCTCTCACCAACTGATCCTCTCGACGTCGATGAACTATCGCGTCTTACTTTCGAAAGTGACTTTCACCGAAGAATTAAAACTTGTTTGTTCTCTTTTTTGTTTAATCTTTTCCTAAGACTCATTCTTGTACCGTCATTTTCACATCACCTTTTGTCTTCTCTTTTTCTCTCTCCACTTCACTCTTGGATTTTCATTGTCACTTCATTCTCATTATCTCTTCATTGTCTCTCACTTTTTTCAAAAATTAAAGTTGAACATGAGTTCTAAAATTTTTGATCAACTTTTTGGTGCTCGAAATTTCTCGATCGATCGTCGATTTTGATTCAGAAGGTACGCCGCTTTGTTTTACTTTCTATTGACCTTGAATTCATGTTCTCCCTCTTTTGACTTTCTCATTTCTACTCTTCTCTTTTGATAAAACTCATTCTCGGACTCAATTTGGCTCTTTTTCAGTCTTCTTCATTCAGGTACAGTACAATGTTTTATGTTCTAACGAAGGTGGATCCAAGTCGAGATTAACCGGTTTGTTCACTTTTTCACTGAATTCTTTGATAAAAACCATTGTTGTACCAGATACAATCGATCACAAAAGGCACCTTCGAATTGGGTACACGATCGCGGTTTATCGTTCACAGAATGTGGCATTACCGAAGTGAAACCGGTATGATCACGTTTTATTATTCGTTCACTTTTTAAAACCCATAGTTAACTCGATGTCAATGATCCTCACATCTGAGGTACAGTATGGTGTTTTAGACTTCGAAAGAATGTGTCACTGAAGAATTGAAACTGGTATCCTCTGTTTCCACATTCATTCTTTCTTAAAATCAATTTGTGTACCAGATAAAGTGGACTGAAGAGTGACCATCCAATCGAGTGAAGCGTTGCTGTTTATGGTCGCAAAGGATGTCTCACAACTGGAACCAAACTGGTATTCTCTTGTTTTTTATTTATCTAATTCTAAAATTCAATTATGAACACAATAGAAACAATCCACAGTGCCCGCTCAATATCAATTCTCCAATTATGTTTTAAAGTTCAACAGTATGTTTTTCTAAACTCAGTTCACATGGATTAGACTACATTGGTTTCGTTCGCGCATAAAAATCATTTTGTAACCTTGATCTCGTCGTTTTTACTCTCCTCGTTTCTTTCGTCCCTCACTTCACTTTATTGTTTGATTGCCACTTCATTCACTTTTGTTTGCTCTTTTATGCGAATTTTCGATGAACGCGTTCATAAAACACATTAGTGTACCCCAATTCTCACTTCATCCACTTCACCATTCACTATTGTACTTGCTCACTTCATTGTACCTTGTTTCAATCTCTTTTGTCAAATTAAGCAAAAAGTCAAAACAATGAAGACATAATGATGTGCGCGTGAGGTGTGAACGACGGAAAAAGGGTTGTGAAATGAGGTAAATGAGAGTGTCTTATGAACGGATAAGTGGTGAAATGGAACAAAGAAGATGAGTGATACAATGTGCTGAAATGAGTTTTTGTTAAGACAAACGTGAAGTCAAGATATGAGGAAAAGACGTAAAATCAACTTTATAGAAAAAGTACCGAACAAAAGTGTTAAAAAATTCAGCCACTCCCTCCTCAGAACGTGAGAAAGGGAGGATGATATGTGAAAACACATACAAAAATGACGGTGACTGAAAGTGAGGTGAAAATGTGGTGAATCAAAGGTGTGTGCAAAAAAAGAGGACTAATGAAGTGGGAAAACAGGAAATCTCAAAAAAGCGTCGCTAGGACGCGAATGCGAAGAATTTAGAAGATCTAACGTTAAAAACGAAAATTGGCAAAAAAGTGTCCGAAGGATCGTGACGTGAAAAGGTTCATACCTAAAGTCGCCAGAAGGCGTTCTTATCCAATCTAACACAAAAAGGCGTCATAAGAGGACGATTCCTGAGCGAAAGATGATGGAAGACAGGGTCCATACCGTATCTCGAAAAATTCGACTCGTAAAAATGGGAGATTTTCTATGATTTGTCCAATTGGAACGAAACACCTCTCAAACATTAATTTTTAGAAAAATTGATTGAAAAAATGATTAAATGTGAGATGAAACAATTTTTATTCCAAACTTTGTCGATGATGATACGTATCTGTTGGAGACTTCGAGCTTGGATACGAAAGAGGGAAGGTGGAATGACATTTTGAAGAGCAAAAGACACTCACAAAAATATATTGTTGACTTGCGAATAATAGAGGCGTCACCACTTCGTTCCATGTCAACAATGAGTGGTTTTTTCTGGTACAATCACAAAAAATCCTCAAAATACCTCTTATCAACTACTTTTGCTTGTGTTCCCATCATATCTTCACAACCTGTGTACCGATTTTGTTGAATTTTTCAACAGAAACGTTTGTTTAGAGAAACGAACTTTAAGAAAAAAAAGATAAAATATGGTGGATATTTCTGAAAACGGATAATAGTGGTGTCACCAATCGGTGTCTTGTCACCAATTGGTGCTTTTCTCTGAGACTATAGAGAATGTGGTGTGTATGAACTGTGTGAAGTGATAGAGTTAAAGAAGGCCTCCATCCAGAGAAAAACAAGAAATACTGGTTGAGTGTCCAATTCATGGGTTAGATCATCCCTCGTTCTGGAAAAGAGGATAAATTAGAGATTATTCACTTCATATTTTGTTTCCTTCAACTTCTTTAACAAACATAAGACTTAAATTGACATGATTCGTTTTAGTTGATAAAATGAAATGAGAAGATGGGTAGATCGATCTTGATATGTTGAAGCCCTTCGAATGAGGTCAGGAACGCCTGCTATTCAGCTCGACCCAACTCAACCAATGTCATCACACCCGCAAGTGACCCTGGAGTGGAGACATCTTCGGCTGTGACGATCGACATCGTTTCTTTCTCATTCTTCCAGATCTTCCATCCTCAAGAGTCACTCACCCCATTGGGACCACAGTGTGCAATGTCTTTCCCATTCTCCCCATCCACATCAATCTCTCGTCCTGTTGCAATTAGATACTCAAGCAGCGATGAGGACACTTCAGTCGAAGGATCATTCCCCGAAACGCTTCTGGATCGGTCGACGAGTCCACAGACGGGAAACGAGAGTGTACGATTTGTGTCGCGAAGGATGTTCCAGACACAAAGATCAGAGCCCCTCTCGGAACAACATTCGACGAGGCGGCAGGGAACGAGAGACCACTCAGGTTGAATTTCCAATCGGTCAGTTCGGTGTTGTTGGAGAGTGACGAGAGGAGCAGCTGATGCCGTGTATGAAACGAGGGAGGTTGATATGACGGAGAGGGAATGAGTGCCAGACAGATCAATGGAGAAAAGCCCAGTTGACGATGAGGTGCTGATTCTCGTCTTAATGGAGGATTTGATGGTCATGCTTCCGACGATGTTGAACAGAGCGTCGTTCAGAGTGGAAGCAGTTGCAGCTGATCTAAATGAACACGACTCGATCGACAGTGAACCAGTAGAGATAGAAATGAAGGAAGTTGATCTTTGGTCGGTTCCGAAGAGGATAGCGAGACTGGTCAGATGGAGTGTGTGATCGACCAAAACAGAAAAAGAGGCAGACGAGGCCGTGGTGATTGTTGCGATCCCGCTCTTCGATTTGATGGTCTGCTCGGTAAAAGAAGTCGAATGCGGTTTTGCAAGGCTGGTTGAACCTCCGACGAGTAATGTTGATTCTGTTCGCTTGAGAGACGAGAATCCTTTGTCCAACGTCTCACAAGGAAGCTGAGTGAGTCCACAATTGGCATGATCCTCTCCCTCTCCGTGGACAGACAGCGTGGTCTCTTGAATCGTGTGAGGAAACCCGAAGGAGAACATGCTTTCTGGAGAGTCAGTTCCGACCTGCCCAACAAACTCGTCCTTCTCGGCTTCTGTGAACAACCGTCCCTGTGGAGGCTCGATAGAACTTTTAAGAAGAGCGAATGGTGCTTGTTTGGATGTTGAATCGAGATCAGATGCCTCAACAAAGATGAGCGAGCCTGTTCCATTTGACGCGATCTCGTCGAATAGAGTGTCTATTGTGGATGAGAATGTCGTGCCGAGCGAGAGATGGATGACAGTGCCAAGAGAGGGATCGTTTGAAACGTGAACCGATGAGATTGTATGGTCATTCAGCTTAGTCAGAGTGTCTGAGCCGACATCACACGATGTCAGGGATAGGGTTCCAGTGGAGACGATGAAGAATGTTAGAACTGCACTGCTTGGAGAAAGGTGGAAGAGAAGCGAGTCGAAAGAGAGTGTCTGGCTGGCGCCATTCATTGTGATGGATCCAACTCCAGACTGGACGATGACCTACTTCGTTGAAGGAGACGAGATTGAGGCTGATGAGGAGACAACAAGAGAGGAGGAAAGTGCCGTTGTTCCTGCGACCTCAATTGAATTCAGGAGTGCGTGAGAGAGAGCAGAAGCCACTGCAGGTTCCAGTGACGAACATCGAAGTCGATCAGATCCACATTTCGGGTGTTCACTTTGTTCTTTCTTTCCTGTTTCTCCCGCCACAATTTTCACTGTTGGGGCAAGGAGATGGTACATCAGTGATGTTTCGAACCATTTCTCATTCGACATCAGCGAACTGTCCCGCCCAACAAAGTCGAGGGAGTGGCTGGTCGGGAGAGAAGGAGCCTTCCCAGAGTGTTCCCGACAAGATGGATGAGAGAGACGAGGATGTCACAAGAATCAGCTTGGGTTGATCTGGGTCAGTTCGGACACAATCTGAGAACGAGGTGGAGAGAATGGAAGTTGGGTGTTCGCTCCTGATCTCCACCAGCGTGTGATTTGTCACAGAGAATGAATGGAAAGTTGCGGAAGAAATGAAGAGAGACGATGTGTCCGACGAGCACGAAATGAGAGGAGCGGAGAGTGTTGCTTGCAGTCGAGTCTTTCGTCTGGTTAAACGTGTAATCCACGATGGTGATTGGCTGACGAGTCGATTTGAGAAGAGGATGACCAAATTGTTCACAGCCAGGCGAGCTTCTTCTTTGATCGTGAACAGACTCGCTCCTTCTGCAATCGACGAGTCCACATCAACAATCGAGCGGAGTACATCTGCCGCCTCTTTCTTCGCCGCTGTCGTTCCTTTCACAGTGACGTCTTGATCTGCAATTTCAATGTCCTTCTCAGTGTACGTCATGTTCCACACAAACGTGATCGTCTGCGGATAGTGTGTATGATTCTTATACTTCTGCTTTAGATGACTCACTCCATATTTCAATGTCGCACAGTGGGTTCCTGTCCATTTGCACTTGTCGTTGTCTGTCCCACTGTATCCTCCGAGAGGCAGCTGTCGACTCCCGTTCACTGAGATCGTTGGTGAGGGGAGGAAGAAGTTGATGAGCTCCATTTCTGTCGGATCGTTCAGTCCTTCGATCACGACTCGATATTCGTTGCTCATTGAGACACCTCCAAACGATGGGATCTGCGTAAGTGTCTTTCCTTCGAAGAGTGACGTACGCATGAAAATAACTTGACCCTCCGAGTTCAATGTTGGCTACTCTACCGTTCTTTGACGAGCGGTTCGTGAATGACACGTGAGGGAAGGAGACAGTGGTGTTGATCGCATGAAGAACACTGCCATTCACGTCTGAATGAATGTTGGCATAGGCGCCATATCGAAGAGTGAATGAACCACCTCAAAAGTCATCGAGAGAGCATCCAACGAGTGTCAGATTCCCATTTCAAGACACAGTCAAACCAGACGAGTGAAGTGTTGTTGAGAAGGAAGCGTTCGTGAGAAATTCAATTCCAAACCCTTCAACGTTGGACGAGATCGTCGTTTGCGGAACTTCAAATGATCCACTTCCAATGTTGATGAAGTTCGTCCCACTTCATGATTTCCAGAGTGCTGTGCTGAGTGATCCGCCATGATTGCCATCTGAACAATCTCCGCTTTCCCCATCTTCCACAAAAGAACACGTTGGTCGGTGGGATGAGAGCTGATGGAGATAGGAAGAGGATGTGCACCCAGACACAGTTTCGACTGGATGCAGTGTTTCGAGTTGACTGTTGACGTGACGACGCAGGATGAGACAGTTGGGAATAGTGACAGTGACGGATGGGGAAGGAGTCCGCAAAACTCGAAGCAGAGTGTGGAAAAAAGATTGCCAGGAATATCGACTGACCTGGGTGGCAGGAGATTTTGTGAAAACAAGATATCCGTATGAAGCTAAATGCTCGTTCGCATGACACTTGTTGCTCCGTCGCGGTTGAGATAACAGTAAGGCCACAAAGTGATGTCTTGAATGCTGACAAGAAGTCATTTGGTAGCGGATTGCCTGATCAAGCAGCTGCGATCAATCTCTCAAAATATGATCTGGCTACCGTTCGAATAGGTGTGAGTGTCGGAGAGCTTGCAGCGATGCGGTTTTGTGTCACGGATCACAAGATTGAATGTTTTTGAGCTTGGAAGAGAATCTGAGTTATCCAGGTGAAGAGAACGTTGAACACAAGAACGATGTTTGATCCGGTAGTTGAAGTATTGATGAAAAATGTTCGACGTAAAAGTTCAGAGAGAGGCGTGCTTAAATTTCAACTTTCAGAGATGGGAGAGATTGGTATCCCTTTATCTGACAAAATTGGGGAAATGACGAAGAATCGATGAGAATAGGATTCATAGTCGCCTTATGTTTGTTAAAGAAGTTGAAGGAAACAAAATATGAAGTGAATAATCTCTAATTTATCCTCTTTTCCAGAACGAGGGATGATCTAACCCATGAATTGGACACTCAACCAGTATTTCTTGTTTTTCTCTGGATGGAGGCCTTCTTTAACTCTATCACTTCACACAGTTCATACACACCACATTCTCTATAGTCTCAGAGAAAAGCACCAATTGGTGACAAGACACCGATTGGTGACACCACTATAAAAACCATATTTTTCTCGACAAAATATTGGGTGACAAAAAATATCTTTTGTTTGAGCAGCTTTTGTCGTGATCTTTACGATTACAATACACTTTATTTGGTGCTAAACGGATGGCATCTTGTGGAGACGCAAGCGGAAAAAGTTGAGAAAAATGTGTGTATTTCTGGCTTATACAGGATTTTGAGCTGTTCTCTTGATACAGGCTTTTTGGCGCGGAAACAATTGTTATTTTTCTTAGTATGACCAATATAGATTTTTAAAGCCCCATTCCCCAGATTAAGAAAAAAAACGTCACGATTAATAACATGTGTGTTATGTTGTTTTGAACAACATATGCTTTTCAAAATAGTCTTTTCACCAAAAGAACGTTTCAGAGGCAACTTTCATCAAAAATCAGTTCAAGATTTGTGAAGATTCGACAAGAACACATGAAAACAAATGTCCAAGACGATGAATTTTGAGGTGTCCTCAGGATCGCGTGGAAGTATCATAATTCATTTGTATTTTTGGCATAATCCGACACCATGCCCCAAGTAGTATAGTAGACGATTTGGGAACCAGATTGAAATAGTCATTGAAAACCAAAGTTGAAAGTCAATTCCGATTGACCATTTCTAAATCTTGTATTAAAAGGAATTTAGGCCATTTCAATGATGCCAATATTTGACCTAAATTCCAGAAATATGTTCAATATTTTGATCTCATTTTAAGCGTCAATTTTGAAGCAAATTTTTGTCATATTCCAAAAATGTTGTCACTTTTTTCGATGTTTTTTCACTTTTGAACTCGAACAAAGTGAATCCAACTTGAGAACCACTTCGAAAAAATCGAAAAAAATTCTAAAATGTCGAGGACGATGTGAGTCGTCGATCAAAACAATCCCGATGAAAATCGGTTGAGAATTCGTGGAGCTACGTACCGAACTGTGATCAAAAAAGTGACAAAAAAGTCGATTTTCAGATTTCGCTACAAACAACTACTTTATGTCTCACATTCACCTCAAACATCTTCTAAAATTACAAAATCGATTTCGAAAGGTGAAATTCGCGATAAAAAACACTTTTTGGAAAAAAAGTTTGATCCGACCCATTGAGGATTTTTACGAGTCGAATTTTTCGAGATACGGTATGGACCCTGTCTTCCATCATCTTTCGCTCAGGAATCGTCCTCTTATGACGCCTTTTTGTGTTAGATTGGATAAGAACGCCTTCTGGCGACTTTAGGTATGAACCTTTTCACGTCACGATCCTTCGGACACTTTTTGCCAATTTTCGTTTTTAACGTTAGATCTTCTAAATTCTTCGCATTCGCGTCCTAGCGACGCTTTTTGAGATTTCCTGTTTTCCCACTTCATTAGTCCTCTTTTTGCACACACCTTTGATTCACCACATTTTCACCTCACTTTCAGTCACCGTCATTTTTGTATGTGTTTTCACATATCATCCTCCCTTTCTCACGTTCTGAGGAGGGAGTGGCTGAATTTTTAACACTTTTGTTCGGTACTTTTCTATAAAGTTGATTTTACGTCTTTTCCTCATATCTTGACTTCACGTTTGTCTTAACAAAACTCATTTCAGCACATTGTATCACTCATCTTCTTTGTTCCATTTCACCACTTATCCGTTCATAAGACACTCTCATTTACCTCATTTCACAACCCTTTTTCCGTCGTTCACACCTCACGCGCACATCATTATGTCTTCATTGTTTTGACTTTTGCTTAATTTGACAAAAAGAGATTGAAACAAGGTACAATGAAGTGAGCAAGTACAATAGTGAATGGTGAAGTGGATGAAGTGAGAATTGGGGTACACTAATGTGTTTTATGAACGCGTTCATCGAAAATTCGCATAAAAAGAGCAAACAAAAGTGAATGAAGTGGCAATCAAACAATAAAGTGAAGTGAGGGACGAAAGAAACGAGGAGAGTAAAAAACGACGAGATCAAGGTTACAAAATGATTTTTATGCGCGAACGAAACCAGTCTCGCCTAATCCATGTGAACTGAGTTTAGAAAAACATACTGTTGAACTTTAAAACATAATTGGAGAATTGATATTGAGCGGGCACTGTGGATTGTTTCTATTGTGTTCATAATTGAATTTTAGAATTAGATAAATAAAAAACAAGAGAATACCAGTTTGGTTCCAGTTGTGAGACATCCTTTGCGACCATAAACAGCAACGCTTCACTCGATTGGATGGTCACTCTTCAGTCCACTTTATCTGGTACACAAATTGATTTTAAGAAAGAATGAATGTGGAAACAGAGGATACCAGTTTCAATTCTTCAGTGACACATTCTTTCGAAGTCTAAAACACCATACTGTACCTCAGATGTGAGGATCATTGACATCGAGTTAACTATGGGTTTTAAAAAGTGAACAAATAATAAAACGTGATCACACCAGGTTCATCTCCGTAATTCAACATTCAGTGAACGATAAAGCGCGATCGTGTACCCAATTCGAAGGGGTCTTTTGTGATCGATTGTATCTGGTACAACAATGGTTTTTATCAAAGAATTCAGTGAAAAAGTGAACAAACCGGTTAATCTCGACTTGGATCCACCTTCGTTAGAACATAAAACATTGTACTGTACCTGAATGAAGAAGACTGAAAAAGAGCCAAATTGAGTCCAAGAGAAGGTTTTATGAAAAGAGAAGAGTCGAAATGAGAAAGTTAAAAGAGGGAGAACATGAATTCAAGGTCAATAGAAAGTAAAACAAAGCGGCGTACCTTCTGAATCAAAATCGACGATCGATCGAGAAATTTCGAGCACCAAAAAGTTGATCAAAAATTTTAGAACTCATGTTCAACTTTAATTTTTGAAAAAAGTGAGAGACAATGAAGAGAAAATAAGAATGAAGTGACAATGAAAATCCAAGAGTGAAGTGGAGAGAGAAAAAGAGAAGACAAAAAGTGATGTGAAGATCTGAGTTCAAAAATAAATTTTAGGAAAAGATAAAACAAAAAAGAGAACAAACTTGAAAAAATTGGGGCAACATGCAACTTGGTCGGACAGACATATTCAGTCAATGAGTGATTGTACTGGTGATTTTCTAGGAAATAAGGAGAATCGAAGCGATAAGAGATTCGGAAAAACTTCATTTTCTCAAAATTTCTGATAGTGAATTAGGGCGATCTTGAAAAAGAATTGGTTGATTCTCTGTCATTAAACCTTCATTTATCTTCAAAGAACACCTATTCCTTTAATATCAAGGCTTGGAACTTTCTAGAGGTCTATACATTTCTGAGATTTCCTATTTTAGATTTCATGGTTTGATCCGACCCTTATTTTTATGATTTCCTCCGAGGTTTCTGTACTTTTTTTCGGAATCCTAGAGCAACATATCTTCCCTAGAAAGATATTAATAGTGTGTTTTTGACTGTTAGAGTCCATTTTGATCTGTCCCGCCAAGTTGCAGTTTGCCAAAATTGGTCGGTGAAAGTCACTTTCGAAAAGTAAGACGCGATAGTTCATCGACGTCGAGAGGATCAGTTGGTGAGAGGTCAGAAAAGAAATTTAAAAAGAGATGAAAGAAAGAGAAGAGCACACAAGTTATTTGTCAGAAGGGAAACATACTTTCCAGAGATAAGAAGCGATTCTTCATCAGCTGTGAGAGGTCAAGTTTGGTCAGATCAGAGATGGTACATAAGAAGATTTTAGGAAAGAGTGAAAGCAAAAAGAGAACAAACCATTTAAGAATAAGTCGGAAACGAAATTCCAGAAGATAAAACGAAGTAGTGTACCTGAACGAGAGGAGAAGAAAAAAGTGAATGATCGAGAACGAGAATGAGTTGGCGAAAAAGAAAAGAGAACAAATGTGAAAGTAGAAAGTGAAACACACCTAAATCAAACGGTAAAGAGCAGTCAGGAACGAAATGAGAGGATCGAGTCCCATTGAAGTACTTTCTCTGATCAAACAAGACTGATCGAACCCATCGATGACAGAATCGAAGTCTCGGAAGATCTCAAATGATAAAACAACGAATGAAAATTTATTTTTGAATTTTTTAATTTGTATTAAATGAATCCAACTGAGATGTACAACGAAAGACGTCGAGTATGTTCAGAACAAGCTTTAATTGAATCAATGAGAGAAGAGAACTGTTCACTAGTCTCTGAGTATGTCAGAAATAATGTGCCGGTGACGTATGTTCATGAGGGAGTTGAATGGAGAATAAAACCAAAGTTGTGGAATCAAGGAAACAGACCCCACGTAGCAAAACGTCGTCACTACACTCAATCATTCGTCGAAAATGAACTGAAGAAATATAATTGTGAGCTCGTCGGTGAGTACACCAAAGTTCTGGTTCCATTCACATATCGAGAGATTGGCGGAAGTGAAGTGTTCAGAATTAGACTTGATTCCTGGCTAAAGGCAACGATAAAGCCCCATCAGAGAAAACAGAAATAAACGCTCAACTTTTTTTATTTTCGGATTTTTTAATTTGTAGTAAATGGCGGCGACACTGAAATTTGTCACAGACAGCATCACGAAAATAAGAGCACTATTTCCAAACACCACCTTTGAATTCAAGGATGAACATGGCTATGATCGAACATAGAATCCAAACATTAGAAACTACCAACATCATCGTGCATATCTCCTGTCAATGCTCAAGAATCCAGATCTCCATTTTGAAGGAGAGATAAGGAATATTTCCAACTATCAGATTGATGATTTTATTCACAAACTGGAAGAGCACAATAACAATGCAATGATGAATGAAGAAGACAGCAAAGCAAGAATGCAAATCATGAAAGAAAATCCAAGAGTGAACAAAGATGAACTGAAAAAGCAAGTGTTCAAAATGACGTGGAAACTGAAATCAATTGAAGAGAAGCTGATGGATCATTGGATGAAGAATCTGTTAATCATTCAGAAGAAAAATGAACAAATGGAAAAGAGAGAAGTGCAGACATTTGAGGGATTTGAAGAATGCATATTATTAGCTGAACCACGAGACAAAGCAGCATTCAATTCTTGTCTCATGAATGCACGAAGGAAGTTCAAAAAGAATGAGGTCGAGAAGGTTGAGGATAATGGAAAACCATATCAGTTGTACTTCCACAATCACTTGAAGAACGTTGAAGAAATCACAACCTTCATGAAAGCAGTGTTCGACAAAGAGAAAGATCATCCATTCAAGATCAGTATTGACTTTGGAAAGATCATCGAGAGAAAAGACAAAGATGAGACAACATACAATGACTTCAGACCAGAACTGGAGAACACATCAAAGAGTTTTCCGACAGTGATAAGAAGTGCAGGAGACATCAATGAGTACTCAAAATATGCGATCAATCTGATCAAAGAATCACAAGAGAGAACACTGATGGATACGAAGACAATGTACATTGCATTCCACTCCATTCTAGTTGCAGTCTATCGATTCCCAGTTGCAGGAAAAGCGAATGCAATTCTCACTGAACACATCAAAACGAGGAATGTTCGGTACATCGATTCTGAGTACAATATCTGCTTCTTTCAAGCACTATCATTCCTCACACTTCCTGAAGTTCAAGGTAAGAAAATATCAATCAATATGAGGAACAGTGAAGCCTACAGATTGTTCGCACAATGGATGAATCTCACTCATCTTCAATCTCGACAATTGACTCCACATCTTCAGAATTATCCTGGGTTTGATATTGCATGTGACATTGAGAAAGCAATGATTCAATTTAACATCACAGTTCACATTTATGAATACGACGAAGACAAGAAGAAATACCCGAACTCTAGTTCGACTAGTGACCCCCAAAGGGGTCGTTCCTTCCTCAGTCAATCGTACATCAACGACAATGATGATGCAAGAGTTCTTCCCATTCTGATGATTCCACTTACAGCCACTCTCGTTCATGTGATGTTTATTGTTGACCCTGAGAAAATCACTGGATACAAGCTCTGTCCGTATTGTCAATCAAGAGGATTCCAAGTGAAGAATAAAAACTATAGCAGAGATTTTGAGAAGCATCTCAGAGAGTGCAAAGAGCTTGATGGAAAACATGTGAAGAAGATCTCACTTGACAAGACACCAAGACCATATGTTCCACACATTCTCAACAACAGAACGTTTGAGTTTCTGATGGCACACAAGAGACAAGACGAATTCAAACCAACACAGTTCTACATCACATACGATTTCGAAACGATGGAAGATCTCATTCTTGACAATCTATTCTCTGATGACAATACTCAGTTGATCTCACACTTGAAGCCTCTCTCTGTTGCATCAGCGATTAAAACAAAATCAGGAGTGAAGTCAATCTACTTTGATCTTCGAGATGGAAAGGATTTTGTGAAACAATGGATCAGAGAACTCTTCAAATATGCTGAGACAGTACGAGATGACAACATGTATGAAGATCCTGAAATACCCTCTCAGAATGAAGTCAGTGTGATTGGGTTCAACAGTTCCAGATTTGACATCAATCTCATCTTCCGTGATCTCGTTGACAAGGATTGGAAAGTGGTGAGCTTTCTTGGATCCACAACAAAGTCCAAACAAGTATTGATCAGACACGAGAAGACGCAACAGGTACTTCGATTCATAGACATGATGTCGTACACAGGACCAATGACATTGGATAATGCAGTCAAAGCCTTTGGAGGAAATACAACACTCCAGAAATCATTCTTTGCATACGAGTCATTTGATTCATCAGACTACAACACAGTGTTGAGCAAACAAGAACCATTCTCCAAATATGAATTCTATTCCAGTCTCAACAACAGTGAAATGTCCGACACTGATTACAAACTTTACCTTGATGATTGGAAGAAGCAAGGATTCAAGAACCGTTGGGAATATCTGAAATTCTACAACATCAGAGACGTCGAATGTATGATAGCACCATTGGATAATCTCATTGATCTGAACTTCCAGTACAAAGTGGACATGTTGCACAATCTCTCACTGTCAGCAAATGCTTCTGCAATCAAGTATGCCTGTGCGTACAAGGACTTCGATATCGATGATGATTTCAATGGAGTGGATCAATCTGGAGAAATAAAAATCACCAAGCAATACTGGAAGTACAAAGTTGCATCGTACATTTATCAAGACCAGAAAGCAAATCGTAGTACTGACAAAAATGTCACTGATGCAGACTACGATTGGTTTGTTCAACAGTGCAAGAGAGTGTGCTATATCTGCAAGGGTCACTTCTCACAAGCAGTTCGACCAACACTGGATCGAATCGACAATTCGAAAGGACATTCAAAAGAGAACGTGAAGATCTGTTGTGACTACTGCAACACCTACAAGTCAGACAAGGACGAGCATCTCACTCGATTGAGAATTCAATTAAAGAAATACTGCATCTGGAAATCACTACCGATGACTCTGACACACGAGCAAACATATCACAAACTGAGAGCCGCAGTGACTGGTGGATTATCGAATGTTCAACATCGACAGAATATCAAAGACGTGACTCCAATCAATCACTTCAAGTATGAAGACGGAAGAGTGATCTCCAAAGATACAGAACACAAAATGACTCACGTGTGTGGTGTTGACTTTAATTCACTGTATCCAAGTGCATT
Source organism: Blattamonas nauphoetae (assembly GCA_033064195.1). NCBI lineage: Eukaryota > Preaxostyla > Oxymonadida > Blattamonas > Blattamonas nauphoetae. Next base: position 5,384 of record JARBJD010000616.1, on the reverse strand, counting down.
CTCATCAATCAAGAACAAGAACAATCCATACACGAAACACAGAATGTACATGCCAGGAAGATGTTTGTACACAGCAACAGGAGATAAAGAATGTCGAAAGATTATTGATGACAAGAATCAGAAGACACTATTCGTAGCAGAACTGAAGGGACACATAGACGAGAAGTACATCAACGATTTCATTAACTTCCCACCAATCTTTAGAAACATTGTGGTCAATACGACAGAAGAGAACATTGGAGAGAAGACCTATTCGTTGAGGAAGAAACATGGATTGAAGACTGATGACAAACAACGGAAGCTGACCCAACTCTTGAGCACACACGATCAGTATATGTTCTTTTCGACATACTATCTGTGGTTCCTCATCGACTATTGCCACTTCATTGTGGACGACATCAAGAGTGTGATGGTCTTTTCGAGACACGCTGGATTTGAACCGTTTGTGACATCATTTATGAATGATCGAATTGAAGCAATGAAGGTTGGAAACAAAGGAAAAGAACAGTTCTGTAAGACCAACTTGAATGGAAGTTACGGATATGATGGAATGAACACTGAGAAGTACAACTCAATCACAATCTGCAATGAGAAGAGAACATACTTGAAACAGATGATGAAAGGATTCGTAGCGACAAGAGAGATCAATGAGGACAACTACATTGTGATTGAAGACAGAGAGAAAGCATCATGCAAAACATGTTTGCAAGAAGCAGTATTCACACTCGACAATGCCAAGTTCTGGTATCTAAATTTCATCTACAACTTCATGTACAAATGCCTAGACTTGAACAAGATTCACTTTTGTGAGGGAGACACTGACTCTGCGTACTGGGCCATAAGTGGAGATCCAAGTGCTGGAATCCATCAACAATTTGAACACGTGATTGCTGACAAAGAATTCTATGATGCTCACAAATATGAATGGTTTCCCAATCCTGAAAAAGGAGTTGACGATGAGAAGAAGCTGTTGGGATTAGCAATTGAAAAAGAAGGTGAACAGATGATCTGTCTTGCACCCAAGTGTTACTCTCTCGATGAGAAATGCAAGATCAAAGGAGTGTCTCTGAAGAAAACAAATATCACAAGCGACGATTATGTGAAGTGTCTGAATGGAGAGAAAACTGTGACCACAACACTGAACTTTCAGACGAGAAGAATCGTGAGCGAACGGGACACCAATGGATTTGAGATAGCGAAAATACAACAACAGAAACTCAGTCTCAGTGGAATTCATCTGAAGGCAATCGTACTTGAAAATGAATCGTGTCCTCCATTCATTCATGGACTGAAAGCAACTGATTATATTATAGAATAAACACAAACTTTATTTTTGTATAAATGAACACACGAGAGATTAATACTTTAGTGAATAGGTTACTGAATTGCACACAACACTCTCAAATCAAAATATTCAATGTCAAGTTCAATAGAGCCAACACTTTACCAGTATATGATGTCTATGATTCAAATGGAGAGTATGTAGCAAACGATGAGACATATTTTGAGGATTGGTTTAATGGAGGTCTCTCTCCAAAGTTAACTCTCTCAGTTGGAACAAAAGTAGTCTCACAGTTTCTGATTGAATTCTTGGGAAAACGTGTTAGTGATGGGAGATGTGAAACAGCATACAGAAAGTATCAAGAATATCATCGAAAGTACAATCAGGAAGTGCCTCCAATACCAATTCTCTCACCAAGAGTTCGAAGCCCTGCAGAGGCAAGACAAATCCCAATACCAGTGCAAAGACCAATAGTTATTGAATCACCTGAATATCCAATAGTGCCTGGACTGAAGAGAAACTTGAAATCAATGGGGTTTGAATATGAATATCCAATGAAGGAGAGGAGATTTGAAGAGGGGGAGGATGATGTCATTATTCCCAATCCACCAATGTCAATCAGAACAACTGCGTCCAACCACCCAGTGAGGGAGATCAGACAGTATGAACCTACGACACAGCAAGTGCTCAATAAGTTGGCACATATGAAAGGATTGTTTGATCATCAACAGATAAATGATTCAGAAGATGAACAGATCAAAGCTGAGAACTCAATATTGAATAATCAAAAACATATGGAACACTTTATTACCTCACACATTCTGGATGCAAATAAAATGAACAGAGACACATTTGTTCGAGCCTCAATAAACAGAAAGATTGCGAACGAAGATCTTGACTTCATTCTGACTCACACAAAACAAATCCCATTCGGAGGAAGATCATTTCAGGATTGGTATGAGGAATATGATCACAGATGGAGGGTTGCACATCCGAGGAAAATTCGGAGAGAAAAAGGAAGTGACAGAATGAGAATTGATCCACCAAAGATGCATAAAACAACAGAGAAAATTGTGTATCCATTTCGATCAAAAATGCAATTCATGTCGAAAGCAATTACAGGTGATCCACAGAAGACATCAGATAGAAAGGTTCCACAGAATTGTGATCGACCATACTTCTCTCCCAAGTTCGGATCATGGGAAATTGATCTCGTTTTCATTCAATCACCAACGTCGAAAACAGTGTTGCAGATATACCTCTTCGCAATTAACATCAACACCAAATACCTGGTTGTCATTCCTGTTCTGGATAAATCATGGAGCAAAGTCAAGACTGCAATCAATGACCTGATTAATCATCGTGGAGTTCATGTCAACAACATTCGTGGTGATGGTGAAGCAGCATGGACAAGTGGAGAAGCATCAGAGTTTTTCAAGGATCAGAATGTCAGCACATATTTCACAAGTTCGCCATTCACAAATCACAATAGAATTGTCGATCGAGTGATCAGAACAATCAGAGATGGATTCCAAGACAATGCAACACAGATGGCCAATCATTCATTGATGAATCAGATGGTGGAATACTACAACATGACTCCACATCGAGCGTACTGGAACAAGTTCACTCCACAGCAGGCACAAAACAATCGTGAAATCGAAGCACTGTATATCTCCAGTTGTGAAGAACAATTGAAGACCATCCAAAGACAGCAGACAACACAGATGTTATGGAAATACAAACCAGGAAACATTCTATTGATCCATCTTGATTTGGACAAGACTGTTGCCAAATTTCAGAAGAAGCGTAGACAGTTTCAATTTGTGGGGAAATTCAATGAATACAAGCACGGTAATGTTGTAGCAACTCTACTGAATGGTCTCACATGTCTCCCAAAAATAGTGTACGTTCCAATCCAACACACCAAGTTCCATGCTGACTCAATTGACGACTTTACTCCAGAGTTCATTGCTGAATTCGGTCTTCTCTGACCTCAGAACTTCGTTCGCGTTAATTTGGCGTAACTTCAATAATGTTTCAAATATTTTTATTTCATTTAAATGACATCACTGAAAATATTAGAACCGTTTGATCCAGAACAAAAGGAGTTCACAAACATCCACGACTTTCAGAGATACTTGGAGAAGAATAGAAAAGAACTGAATGAGTACACAACTCAGAAACTGAATAGGATGATTCAAATCGATGGATACAGAATCACAAAAATAAGAGGTGAAATTGCACTGAGGAAACGATATGTTGATGCTTCCACTCCTCCTAATTCACTATCGATTGATCAAAGATTATCAGACATTGAAGAATCAATTCGAGCGCTGACTGACTCAATTGGAAACCTTATTCAAGAATTATCGGACAGTCCGGTTTAACCCTTCTTTGTTGATCTCTGTCAGAGCAACTCCATCAGTGTTGTATCGAAGAATGATTGCTTCACATTTCTGTTTTCGTTGATAGATATTCCAAAAATGTCGAATATCAATTGGTGAGTTCAACTGAGGATAGACTCGACTGATTCGTTCTTTGTTGAAGACTCCAAAAATCCACATTGAATCAATGTTTGACTTCATGTCTGCTGACAAACTGAAGAGCTCGTGCATTGTCAGAAAGAATGTGAATTTTGGTTGTCGATTCTCCAATAGTAAGTCCATCATTGTCATTCTATTTTTGGATGTTCTTCGTTCACCAAGGATTCGACGACAGTCATCAAGGAGGATAATCGTTTGGAGATTCTTAACTGAGAAGTCATCAATGTAAAGTGAGTCAAGGAGATTCTCTCTGCATTCATCAGTAATTCTGTCCTGCCACTGATTGTCAATAATTTCTTCATATGCAGCTTTCGATTCGGAGAGTTCCAACAGAAATGGAAGTGCATCATCATATTTGACTTTGACAAAAGGAACGTTCAGTATTGGTTTGAATTTATCGAATGTTGGATCAATGTTCTTATCAGTGACGAAGACGAACAAGTGAAAGAGTTCATTTCTGACTTTGACATTCTGGAGCTTGGCAACTTCTCGAAGAGCATTGAAGGTCTTTCCACTTCCTCTGTTTCCAACGAGGACATTGACACTATTGCGATTGAAATTCAAGTCTGGATGTATTTGTGATTGCACTTCATGAGACACATTCCTACTAGATGCTTCACTCAATTTAGCATTCACGTATGCTGTTAGAGACAAGGGTTCCACCCTCCGCGAAACCTCTGGTTTAGCCATATTCGATTTGTTCATTTGTGATTTAACTCTAATTAAAATATACTTTTGGTTTTTTTATTTTGTATGAAAACACACAATGTCACAAAAGATAGTGTACGTTCAACCACAAAGAAAAGCACAAGCGAAGAAACCAAGAATGAGATACGCAGCAGAGACTCAAGCAGCATTGAAACGAATCTATGCCGACGATGATATTCAAACCAGACGCAATGATGTTCTGTGTAGTCTTCCATCAGCACGTGAGTATATTTCGAGAACTGGACGAAATTGGACTGCAAAAATAGAACAATATGGACAAGTTCCTGATGTGATGGTCTACGATAATGATACTGGAGATTTGATTGCAGTCAATGGTGCTATGCTCACTCCATACAACAGCAGACCAGTCAAAGAGACATACTATGCAATGAATCCAACTCCAGACATGCGAAGACAGAAACCATACACATCATTCAATCAAGAGAATGGAAGGAGAATCAAAGCTGTACATCGGAATTTCCTCAAAAATGGAACATACGATTTGCCAACCAATTATCGAGACATCAGCTATGAAGAGATGAAGACCAAACGATCTCAACAACCATATGCAATAATGAAGAGAGCTGTTGGTGAACACATGACAGACACATTGGGAATAACTCGTGCAAATCGAAGTAATCCAGCTGATCCCAGCAAGAATGTGTTAGACAATATGGTGTTCAATTCAATTCAATCTGGGTGCATCACTTTGATGTGGGATCAATGGCTTCATGATCATGTTCAGGACTACAATCCCAGAATGAAACAAAGCCTTCCAAGATCAGATTTATCCAGTGTTTCTCCAAATGATCACTCAAGATACAACGTATTTATCAGATACTGTACTC
>JARBJD010000615.1:0-28930 GCA_033064195.1 Blattamonas nauphoetae | reverse complement strand
CGCTCATCTCTATCAAGCATCCACCTCCAAACGTCCCATTTTCCTGTCCTCCTTCCTCATAGCCCTCCCTACTATTTTGTCACTCACCTCCCCTGTCTACCTATGTCCCTCTCTCGTCATCTCTCATTCTCCACCTCATCCTCCTAAACCCTCCACACACCCCCAAATATCCAAACCAACACTCTAATGACACTTCTCATTCATCCACCACAGATTCAATTTCATCTCTCTCAATCACAAACCATCTTAATTGAATCTATATCATTTCCTTCTAATTTCATCTCAGCATCAATGCTATCTCTCAAAAAAACAAAACTAGTGAAGTGAGGACGATAGTTGAGAGAACATCGCCCACCACTATAAGATCATCCCATCAATTGTTTTTTCTCTGTCTGATTAGACTTCTGGTGGGAAGATTTTGAAAAAAAAATCTCGTAATCAGCTATTTGAGGTCTGAAAGAGTTATTGGAGAGAGACCGGAAAAGTTGAAAAAAAGAATGGCGACGGTTGGTTTCGATGTGGGCTCGAACTTTTCTATGATGTCAAAAATATTGACCCAGGTAAATCTGCAGAACTGTTTTCGACGTTGGTGATTGGATAAAGACAAGATCAATTTCCCAAGATCCAAACTTGGGAGAGAAGTAAGGTCGGTCACACTTCTGAGGAACCTTTTTGTCTGATGTCTTTTCTGAATCTCCAGTGATGTCTTTGGACATGAATTGCATCTTTGATCGAAAAGGATATTGAATTTTTGTCACGGCTTTTGGAATCGTTGGTTGATCAATCATCAATGTGTTTCCTCCTTGTTCCCTCCTTATTTTCCGAGGATGTGTCGAATCCCATCGGTGAACATATTCATCGTACCATTCCTGAAATGATCTTCCACCAAATGGAATTTGTTTAGGATGTGCTAAAATGAACTCAGTTTCGTCATTTCAGAGAGTTCTGCTTACGTGTGAAAGAATAAACATATTTCGATTCAGTTTCTTTGATTCAACGATCTGTTTGTCAATGAATTGTTCCATTTTCTGTTGATTGTCCATCATTGAATTCTCTGCTTTGATTTGTTCCTCCTCTGAATTGTCCTTCTGTTGATGGTCAAAATAGCCTTTCACTCGTTCCAACATTCCCAGCACTTGCCTTGTCGTTGGTTCGACATTGTTGATCTCTCTCACATATGGCACAAAACCTTTGTCAATCTTCACAATTGTTGGTGGATCTGGTGACTTGGGGATCAGTGGATCATCATCTTCAAACCTCATCTCTTTCATTGGGAATTCATATTCTGAACCAATTGATGTCGGGTTTCTCTTCTGTCCAGGAATGATTGGAGATTCCGGAGGTTCAATAGCAATTGGTTGTGGAAGTTGTGTCGGAATTACGATGGCTGGTGGTTGATTAAAATGACTATTCTGTGCTTCCTGAAAATACTGTTGATATGCTCTGTATGCTTGTCTTGCATCGTTGTTACTAAGGATCCATCCGGTGAATTGTTTCACAAATCTTTGAACAACTATTTTTCCATCAGCAATGTTTAAATCAGGAGGTAATTCTCCATTCAGCCAGTCGTTGAAGTATGTCTCATCATTTGCGTCGTATTGTCCATTTGAATCATTGACATGATAGGTTGGTAGAATTTGGGAAAACGTCAATGTGACTCTGTATATTTTAGTCTCGGAATGGAACGTATTGTCCAGGAGTTTCTTCTCTATTTGATCAATTTGTTTTGAACTCAAAAATGGTCTAGCCATTTCTACAAAAATAAAGTTTGTGTTTATTCAATAAAATAATCAGTTGCTTTCAGTCCATGAATGAATGGAGGACACGATTCATTTTCAAGTACGATTGCCTTCAGATGAGCTAGTTTTGTACAGAATGAACATCTCCATTTTATTGTTTAAAACCATTTCTTTTATTCAGATCAAACATTTTTTTGGGGCAAAACCTTAGCTCTTCTTCAGATCACATTTTACGTTGATCTGCCCCATCTTTTATATTTTTGACCCTACTTTCCCTCAATGTCAGTTTTTGTGTCTTCTGACTGTTCTAATTCGGCTATCGTGACATATTTCCGTCGTTTATTCCACAGATACTCGACCTCATCGAACCATCCCTCTTTTCAGGTTGTCATACCAACTTCTCACGATCATCTGTGAAATACTCCAATCTGTTTGATCTTATCGGATTTATAGTCAATCTATCTTTCAAATTCATTGTCAGCCTCTTCTGGACATATGGGTCGAAATTATTCGCTTTCAAGAAAAGTTCGATCGAATTTCTCCGAACCCATATTTTTCATTTTTTGAATTTCTCCGTATCACCACTTTCGATCAAAGTGTTTTTTGTTGAATAAGGATAATTTGAGCATAATCAGCCACAATTTCACACCAAGAAGTCCTGCTGGGAACCCAATCCTGCTTCCAGGTTCATCAAGGATGCCGAAAAGGTCATCCAGGAGGAGAGGGCTGACCCCGTTCAACTCTGTGAAGAGCCTGGCGGAGAAAGTCAGGTATCTTGATGTGAAATGGTGAAGTGATTAACTCAAATCGATGATCGGTGAAGTGTGTGAAGTGGTGTTTCTATGAAGAGAAGAGAAAGAATTATGAGAAGGTAATGAAGGAAGGGAAGGTAAGGAAGGAAGGGAAGTCAATGAAGGAACTGAAAAGTATGAATGAACAGAAGGGAGAGAAGGAACAGAAGGCAATGAAGGAACAGAAGGCAATGAAGGAACAGAAGGGAGAGAAGGAACGGAAGGTAATGAATGAACGGAAGGGAAAGAAGGAACAGAAGGGAGAGAAGGAACAGAAGGTAATGAAGGAACTGAAGGTGAAGGAAGAGAAGGTAATGAAGAAAGAGAACTGAATCTTGAAGAAGTTACAGAAAAAGTAATCCGACAGGCACGTGTGCACTATCGGAGTGTCCTCCGCCCTCTCGTAGACAGCCCTCTCTTTGTTGTCGACAGCCTGCTTCTCGTGCGTGGACACGATACAGCAGAAACTGTCTTCGCCCTCACTCACTAGGGCTGCTGTGAGTGAGGCCCCTTGGCGCCGGAAGCCAAGGTACTGCTTCATCCCATCCACCCTCAACATGGTAAACTTGTGAGTGGATGGGAACTGAGTGTGCCTATGAAAAGAATATATGAAAATAAAAAAACAAACTTGTGGAAGCAGTGACGGGTCTGAAGGCCATCTGTGGTGTGGACCTGGCCAGATAGTCCGTGTGTGAAAAATCAAATAAAGAGTCTGAAGACGTAATAGGAGAAACTAAATGATGATCAACATAATTTGTGAGAAAACCAAACTCAGAGTCACACACGTTTTTCCGTGCTGCTCTGAAAATAAAGAGTATGTAACAGTTTTTCTCCGAAGGGGAGAATGCTTGGACGAAAGTAAGAAACCTAAGAAATACTGGTTGCGAAAGTGCGGGCCAGCATCTGTAAAAATAAAAATATTCTTTTGATGAACATAATCTTGCATGTCGAGAACATCTGAAAGACATTCTTCGACGAAGCGGTGATCGTGTGTAGTGATGGGAGACAGAAAGTTGTGATGTGTTAAAATTAATTGGTTGTGATGTGTGTGATATACCGAAATGCATAAATGCGAAACGGAAGTATTAACGAAAAGTCATGACCAATCTGGTCACGAGATAAAGGAAGATGCCAATTTTCTTTAAAATCAAGAACGATGACCAAAGAGTCATCGGTGAGGTGAGATATTGTCTTGTTGTAAAAATCGCGTTGTTTTTGTGCGATAATCTTGTGTTTTTTATTTCTTCTATTTCTTTTTTTTCTTTCTGGTATCTGTTTGTTTTGTGATGCCAGAGTTTTATGTTTTTTCTAGGAAATCTCCACGAGCACATACACTGCATAGGTCCGTCCGACATTCTGGTTTCCTCAGGAATCTTGTTTTCGGCAAAATGTTGAGTAATGCATCGTGGTCTTTCCTTCTTCCTTTAATTTGTTGTATAAGTCTTTTTGTTGTATGGAGTAATCTTTTTCTGGTTTTTGTTTTGTTTTTGTTTGTTTTTGTGTTTTGTTTTGGCTGTGTGGAGTGAGATTGCCAAATGAAGAGGTGGTTTGGATGGTGGGAGCTGTCAATATTGGACTAGGAGGGCAGACAAAATCGACGTCGCTCTCGTCTAACGTATCTTCTATTGTCTTCTCTAAATGTAACAAGTTGAGAGATAATCAGGACAAACTTTGCTTTTTCTGTTTCTTCTTTGAGAGCCTTTTGGTTTTTACAGCTTGGTGCAGTATTTTCGATTATATCGTTCATCAATTGACTGCCTTCTTCGATTAAGAAATCCTGAGACGAATGCTGAAGAAAAGAGAGAAACAAACGGGTTTTATTTGTCGTTGATGCTGAGGAGGAGAGTGAATCGTTTGTGATTCAGTATCGTATAAGGACTTTGCGTAGTAATACTGATTTTCAGTTATTTTGAATCCGTAGTCTTTGGCCTCTTGGAAGCTGCAGGCCTGGGTCACACATTGCAGCAACTTTATACCATCCCCGCGTTCAAGCTGTTCATGTAATTGTGACAGGCTTTGGAGCAGTTGAGTGAAGTATGCTTAAAGAAGTGAGGGTAAATGAGAAGTAAAAGACCCAAACCGGTGTAATGGTTGAGAATTTTCTTTCTAATCGGTATCATTTCGTTCCGACTCTTTAGTGCGCTGAGGAGTGGCGCCGCGGGTTCGTCTTCACAGAGTTCGCTGAGTAGCTTGAAAATGCTTTGGCCGTGTCCACTCCTTGTTGATTTAGCTTTTCTAAAGTATTCTTCCATTTGTGTTGATTAATCAATGGGTATATAATATTGGTGAGGAAAGACGTGTTAATCCCATATTCTCTTCTTTGATCCAGCGTCCACGCTCCCTCCCCACTCTTTGGTCCTCCCACAAGAACATTCCCACACATTGTCCCTCGCTCGGACGTTCCATCATCTGATTTCAGAGTACCAATGCTTTTGAACTGGTTTCTCATTTTCTTTTATTGATGGACTTTTATCTCTGTTTTCGAATCATCAAACACTCCCAGAACTATAACATCACCGCCTGAAACAATGCACGTTTTCGAAGACAAATTTCCACCCTTGACTGATCGAAATACCTATTGTCAACCTCTTAAGGTGTGAACCAAAGATGGATTAGTGAAACGCTCATGCGAAGTCGTTCACATCGGTGTGGTTATGTTGGTTGATTTGTACGTTCACTTTATTCTGTTCTCAATTCATTTCAGATCAGAAATGATGACATTCAAGCGGATTTGATCCTTTTGGCGAGCAGTGGAGACTCCGGTGTGTGTTCTGTGAACACAATGAACCTCGAAGGGGAGGCTAACCTGAAAATGAAACGAGTACCAACAGTAATCAATGACTATACTTTCACTTGTTGTCATTCGCTGCGCACTCCTTCTCTTTCATTCGACAGTTGATCCCCACACAATTATATCCAGTCGTTTGCATTCAGCATCTTCTCTAGCAGGAGAGTCTCCGACGTTATTCCATACAGCCCCACCACAACTTTCCAACTCCGATCTCAACTCCTCATCCAGCGCGAACTGGACCCTGACATGGAAAAGATTCGCCCATTTCCCTTACAGGTGAAGATCATATCCCGACTACCAACTCGATTATTTACAGATGTATGTCCTCACACCTTCCGCTTTCTTCCACCAAACATCTGCTCCCTCTTTTCTTCTCTTTATTGCTGTTTATCGCCATTGTCTTGTCTTTTCCCGAATTCTACTTCATTCTCTTGGCGTTATTAAGTGCACAGGTCAAGTATCAGTTCTAAATCTGTCGTCATTCGGGATCAGTTCTCTCGACGACCAGAATCCGGTTCTGACAGGATGTTATCTGAAAATTACTGAAGTCATCGTCGGAACAGTAGTTTTCACGGAGGAGACAAAAGGCCAAAACAATATTCTGGGCTCGACATCAATAACTAACCATCTCCTTCAGCGAGCTGTTCGATCTAATGACTTCTCGTCGCCCATCACTCTCTACCCGAACAAATGTGTGCTCATTCTTGCTCACTCTAACTCCACTCTACATGAATGTTGGAGCCGCGAGACAGTACATCCTCTTCATGTGTGAGGACGATTTTAGGAAGATCGTCACTATCAACATGTTAGTTTTGTCGAGCGCGAGTGAGATGTATTCGTCTACTTCGTTGCCGTGGTTGCCCTTGTGGGATACAACTTGAACTTGGAGAACCAAAGACGGATGGGGAGTGGTGACTGTATCAACCATATTGCATCCACATCTGTGGAACGACGTCACGCACTGCAAGTGGAAGCCAAGGGATTGTCACTTCTGGGCGATCTGCATATGGGGAGCACTGTTGAATGTTTTCGGATTTGGTTCCGCGATTCCCCACCAGTCATCACACATTCCACCATTCACATTTGCGTCCCTCAGTTTCTCAATCATTGGAAATATACTGGGATTTAGGACACCAGAATTGGATACTATGTCCAGTGGCAGCATGACATTGGTGATGGTGGCCGAGATCGACACTAAAAGAACAACTACATATTTCTCCTTATTCACAAGAAAAGAAAGAATCATGGTTTCTCCGTCTGACTCTCCCGCTGCTCGTCTGGACGCTCTCGAATGGACGAGACACCGACACCCTATCCGTTTCTAATAGGCGCAGGCACTAACACCAAGAGGATTCGAGGACCGGAAGTGTGCATTTTTGTTAATTGAGCTCTTTCTTAAGGACCATCCACAGTACACCAGTCGCGCTCACTGCTCTCTCTCCCCTCGCCATCCCGTTCTCTGAGACTCTGCCAGCAACAGCAAAATCAGGATGACACGGAGGGTCACAGGCACGTCGAGGAATCGAAGAAGACGTGAAGAGGCGGGCCAGACGTCGCTGAGCCATCCGAGTTTCGTGTCCGCTCCGTCAGCTTCGCAATCCGCGCGTCCAGCTGTGACAACGACGCTGTGAACGCCAACCCCGACACCGAGTCAGCAGCCGAAGGTGCAGGGAAGGTAAGAAGGCGCTCGAATCTCGTCGCCCTCACTCTCTCCTTATCCTCTCTTCCTCAGCTCCTCCATGGATCACTCGCAACTTGGCTGTCGTCGTCGCTCTTTGCTGTTTTCCAAGTTATCACAGAATCTGTCAATGTCACCCACTTCAGCCAGCCCAACTCGATCAACATGCAAGCGTTCAGCTCTTCTTCTCCCCCTCTCGCTTCTCGGTCTGAACGTGTTTATTCACTTCCCCCATCCTCTTTGTCGATGTCATCAGCTGGTAATCCGCCCCAACCGGCCTCCTGACAGAATTAACATCAATTCGTCTGTGTTCTAGAATTCTGATTATTTTCCTCTCTGTTCGGGCAGAACCACATCTTTATCTGTTCACCATCTCATCAGCACTGGTCCTATTCTTCAAGGCGTCACTACCTCGAAGAGTAAGCTTAGTGGAGATGAAACGGTTGGATCACGAAATTCAACCGTATGACTCGATAACAACGATGGCAAGAACACCAGCCAGAAAATGACCATACTTGCAGCAGGAAACTGTTCAATTCTGGTTGGGAGGATGTCTTTGAGTGCAGAGAAACGGGACACGACACGGATTCCAACCACGCCCTTCTTGACCACGTTCCTACGATAGTTATCACGTCACATACATCCGATGTTCCTTCCTGTTCATTCTCCGTTCTTCTGTACTTTTTTGGAATCAACAAAGACTTGAAACTCCGTGTGTATGGTTTGATCTCCTTTTCTCTGAACTAGTTATGCACCAAACATTCTGACGTGATGTACATGAAATGCACACGAAATATTTACAACTTAAAGTCGAAGATATGCCAGATAACACTTTAGCGATGTTTGAAACCCGATGTGCTAGCTCTCGTATTCTTGCTGAACTTCCATTGATGGAGCCGATTCAGTGCTTTCCTCATGTGATTTTGGAGGTTCCGCTGCGGTTTCTTCAACGATGAGCTGTTTGGGCGAATCTTCACCCTTTTCTTTCTTGTGAGCGATGCACCGGACAGTCACAATGGCAGCAAGAGCAATTAGCATATTCGCATACTACAAAAAGGCGGAAAGAACTGGCACGAGAGAGAGAGAGGAAAAAAGAATGATGCAAATGGAGTGACAAATAGGAGAAAGCCGACATGCGCCACAGACCGCGTCGTTGATCCTTCCTCTGCAATCTTGCAATAGTTCTCTGATGGATTGGTCATATCACACACAGTGCTGATACTTATAGTGATGATTTTTCTTGTGTGGTCCAGTGTGGAGGTGAATACGATTCCAACCCTCACGCGATACAATTTGACTGATGACAAGCCTCGCCTCGTCCTGTCGAACACGATCATAGCCGACTCCATACGGGACGAACAATTCGACGATTACTAGCGTTTTGAAGACTCGTTCGTGGCGATTCAGAAGCCGAACAGCTCACTGCAGGAGAGAAGGGGAGAGCGGAAGGAGCCACATGCTGATCTGACCGGACTCACACTGCCGACGCTGTCATCAGATGCAGAAGCGCAAATCACAACAAAGCAGTTCACAGGAGCACCAACAACATCTGAAGAACACAGTCCCTCTCCGAATGGATTGGACACCGGTGATGAACAGCAGATCTATTGCGAAAGCCCGATTCTTCGAAAGCATCGTTCACTGAAACAGAACGACAAGGCGATATTTGAAAAAGAGCAACGAACAATGGGTTCAGTATCAGCTGATGAACAATCCGAACTGACTTATCTCAAAGAGGAGAACGCCCGATTGGCAGAGAAGATGTCGGACTACCAAGTTCGATCAGCATGGCTGGCTGCAGACAAAAGCACTCTGGAAAACAGTTTGGAGCGAACGAGGCAGCATATGGAGATGGTACGAGAGAACAACACGCGGCTGGAGGAGAGATTGGAGGAGACGAAGAGGGAGGTGGATGAGTGGATTGGAATAAACGAGGAGAAGAGCCCTTCCATCGAGACACTCCACACGAACATTGATCAGCTCACGACTGAGCAAGACACACTCCAGACCAACCTCACAACAACCAACACTCCCACTCCTTTGATGATAGTGGTGTTAGAAACCCGCACGCGTTCAGAAACCCGCAACGGGGGTCCAAAAAACCGCAACCGAACGATCTTCATCATAATCTCACTCTTTCACCATTTGTTCACATTATCCTCTATTTTTCTCACATTTTCGAAAAAATCTATCGAAAACAGTCGTGAAGTGACGTAATTGAATCTGATCTTTTCGAGACTCTGCATTGTCATCAAATACTACTCTGTTCTGGCTTTCTTGTTGGGTACGTTGTTGTGAGCTTCAAAAAACATTGTCTCAGTGATCGGATTCATTTTCTTCTCTTCTATTCTTCATTTGAATGCACAATCATCGATGTCACTGTCCTTTTGTCTTCTTGACGTAAATCTCTGTACGATTCAAGATATTATCTCCTTCTTCGAATGTACTATCTATCGGATAATCACAGGTATGATTTCAAGAAAGAGACATACTTCATTGTTGACATTTTGTGATTCATCCATGAATCGCTGAATCTCACTCCCAATGGTCGGATGGATTTGAAAAACATTTGGATTTGAGAATTGACACTTGTTTTGTGGCTGAAAGACATGCAGTGAGTCATGGGCTTGGAAACATCAAATTGTGTTTGAATCATGGCCCATTTATGTGAAAGTCACTTTTCACGAACGTGTTTTTCTTTTTCACTTCTTCCTAAAAACTTCTTCATTACTTCTGTAGAGGACATTAGAAAAACAGAATAATTCATGAATGAAGTGGCGGTTTTATCACGCTGGTTGCGGGTTTATGAACCAGAGCGGGTTTCTAACACCACTATGACTTCGGAGACGAAATCGGATCGCATGCGATGCTCTTCACTGTCTGCTACCAACGAGATGACTGAAAAACAGACGAGCTTGTTAGATTGGGTATCTGCAAGCCATACATCTCAAGACTCACCACCAGAGTATATCCCAACCTCACTGACACAGTGCATATGTCTGCCGCCCTTCACCACCCAACGCTGAGCGTAGTCTGGTCTGCCACTTCGTGCACATGGAGGGCGCTCTTATCTGCAGCATTGTTCAGAAGGAGTGTGCTGCCCACAAGGGTATTGAGACAGATCATTCTGAAGGCAATTATAGTTGTTATCGAGCCCACAGAGTCGTTTGAAGGACAGAAAAGGCTGACGACTCAACTAGCAGTTCAGCAACGCGTTCAGCTTAAGCAAAATTCGACACACCTTGCTAAGATTAATAATGTTCTGACGGGAGCGTGAGAATCCAATCATTTCACGGGAACAATCATCGTTTTTCAGGTTTCTGTCCAATTGGAGATTGGGAGACAAATAAAAAAGAAAAAGGATGATGAATGAAATGAAGAATTATGAGAATCAATGGGAAACGAGGATTGAAGAACTGATCGTAAATGATGAAGTCAGTGGCCTTTGGACTGCGAGAGAAGATCCCCAAGGTCCAAATCTTTGAAGTGTGGGTTCTATTTGAATGGAAAGAACACCGAGAAGATAATGTGAAGAAGATTATTCACAGAATCATTGTACACAGCGATGTTGAGGATGGAGAGGATCAGTTTGCTGTAATCTGCGATGTTCATGTCCAGTCGATGAAGTGGAGGTATTGTTGTCTGAAAGATCATGAGAAGGAAAATTGTTGTTGAAGAACGATAGAATCAGACATGTTTGAATTGATTCTCGAATTTGGGCGGCCAGATTTCCGCTCGTGTCTCCGGAGACGGCATTGGATCTCGATAGGCAACATAAGGAGAATGTGGTCTTTCATAGAACTCCTCGATGCTATTACGCGATGATTGAAGACCCTACCAGCGAAAGAGTAGAGAAAAAGGAAGCAAAAAATAGTGATGGACATCTTGAATTATATACAATCGCTCCTCGATCATTCGCGTCCACAGTTCGAGCATTTGTTGGCTACTTCACATCACTCAGTTTTTCGAGATTCCAAAATTACATCTCGAGCGTAGACGGATTGCTCTGTTCTGGACCATGTTCATCGAGAACAACAAGGCCAAGAAAGTCACCAACACCATCTGGACGCTGCACTTTCACAGAAGAATCGACCTCACCAATGGTAGGTTGATATTCGGGGATGAACGGTTTGAGGGGAGCAGGAAGCATGAACTTCTGTGATTGGAAGGAGAAGACTTCTTGGACCATTGAACGCAATTCTGGTGCAATAGAAAGGAGATTGAACTCGTTGACAGATTATACGGTGCTGTGAAATGTCAAAGGGATGGAGACAGAAACCTGATGATCTCTTCCTCTTCTTCTTCCTCCTCTTCATTATGAAATGAATCCCCAGTGAGATTTAGAGCTGACAAATGATGGTTCATGGCTAGCATAGAAATTTCGCCATCGCTGCGGAAAAAAAGAGTGGAGAAATAAGTTAAAAATGTAGCGGCATACTTGTCGTGCTGGAAGAAAGCTAAGAGGAATCATTCGCGAAATATCGGTCAAGGTCTTCAACACATGGCAGAACGAGTGCTAAAATGTGTTTGTGGATGGTTGATCCATTATTCTGTTTTGGATCGATCAAGTCTTCCAAGAGTGCCTAGGATGGTTTTTCTGCATCTAAACTCTTTAATGACGCCTTATATGATATATCTCGTGTGCACGATAGTGATTTAAGGGTGAAGATAGCTTTCGACATTTTGAGTATCTCTCAATGGGCTTGATCACCACAACATACGAAAGTTGGAGAAATTAGTGGTATAAGATCGATAGTTGAGATTGATGAAAGTCAAGTATTCGATTTTATGGACTGGATTACCTCTTGCATTTCACTCGAACAAAACTACTGTTTTTTTGGAAAGTGAAAAATTGCGACCCATATGTCCATCAATCAGAAGTCTCGATCATTGTCAACAAGGGAACCACTCTCGCATTCAGGACAAGATCCTCCATTCTACACTTTGCAATGTCTCAACTCTCCCCTCCGTTTGGTGTTTCCGTTCTACTTGCAAAGAAACAATGTATATCTCTTCTTTTATATTGTTTTGCAGACTCACATCTTCTGGTTCCCATTTTCTCTCTATCCTATGATTTCAATTTTGCTTTCCCATCTCAGCAACTTTTTATGATCTTAAGTGACATTGAACAAACAGAATTGATTACACTTTGTTCGATTTGAGCTTTAGGAGAATGGACCAGAAATCGATCGACATGATCTCACACTGTTATGAAAACAAGGAGAATAACAGATCCAATTTTTCATAACAATTGGACTCTGACTATAGAATCCATCTCTTCTGGGGCAAGATGTTGCTGGTAGAATGCTGGAAGCCGAGTCAGAAGATCTGGAGGAAAAAAAACACAATTAAGCACTCGAATGACCAGAAAGAACGCAATGAACATTGAAAAATGGATTCTTACGAGAAAATGACGCAGTAATGACAACGACAATGGATCGCGACGACTGGATAGGAAACATAACAGAAAGGCAAATGGAAGACCCAATTCGCAAAGGGGAAGAGAAGGAGAAATGGTCTGGAATGAAGGAGAAACAGATGACAGCTGAAATTTCAGGCTAGAAGGGGAATACTGATCATTCGTCCCAAAGACTGACGGATCAACAGAAAAGTGATCATTGAAGCTGGGCCGTTCAACACGATGTCATCAGACGCTGAAAAATGTCTTCTTGTCAACAATCGGTCAGTTGCACTTCACTGAGACGGCATATATGTTCCCGATACTTCAGGAACCCAATTGGTGTTCGTCAGGCCCAGCTACCACAACACAACAAATGTGAAAGTGACGACGAACACATTCTCTCCAACAAATTTTCCACTGGAACTCACTGCGACGGACACTGATCAATGGAACCTGATTGAGATGACTGAAAGGAACTGGCAGCGAACATAAAGGATGACTGATTGTGATGACAGTAGGCTCGATGGAAATCTCATCCTGCAATTTCTCTTCTATCGCATCCAACTTGGGCATAGGAGCAGCCATCCACGCCATCTTCCAACCCCTCCTTCATTCACCATCTCCACCTCTTCACAGAAGGTGGAGCAGGACACTGCCTCTGTGGGACAAGGCATCTACATCAACGGCACCGATGTCGATTCTAACCTGACACCAGCATCGTTCATCGCTGGATAGGCAAACGATCCGACAGTCAACGCTCGATTCGTCTGCTTCTCGCGAGAGGGAGCATACAGTGGGGTTTACATTGCAGGGTATCATGTGTGTGTTGTGGCAATGGGGGTTCTGTACGGGAATGTGTACGCGTCGGTACAACTCTCCAGCCAAAGTCAGCATCCATAACTGCCCCACTCACTATCACAACAGCAAGCTCAATCTCCACCACGAAGACACTGAGCATGACAAACATCACATTCAACGTCTCCGACGATGCTGGCTCGTAGAACCCTCTCCTCTCTGTGAAGGTCACAGACTCACTTACCATCACCAACGTCGCCTTCTCCGACTCGTCCCTCCTCACTGCGCCGACCCTCCTCTCAGTTGTGTCGGGAGGGACAGTCACAGCGAACTCATTATCCTTGTTGTCGCTGTCGTCCGTCAACATCAGTTACATCAGTGTCCCAACCTGTAAGTACACTGGATCACTCTCCACCCATCTTCTTTCAATCCAGCTGAACGCCGCAACAACGGCACAGGTCAACGTTGGCTCGATCACTTTCAACGTACTCTCGGCTCAAACCCGTTCTCGTCCAACATCGATTTCTCCTTCACAGGAACGTCGTGTTTGCCGCTTCAACCTCAGCTACGACAACAGCCCTTTCCGACACATCCTCATCGTCACCGCGCTCTTCACCGTTCCTGCCAACAATCTCATCGTCACACAAGCCACAATCTCTTCTCCGCTGTTGGAAAGTGACACAATGATCACACCCTTCGCAATTGTGTCTGGCGGAACAGCAAAACAAACCAATGTCGTTCTGGATGGAAGTGTCCTCGCTGCTCGCTTTGCTCACAGCATGCTGATACAGACAGGAGGTTCACTAAGTCTGAACTCATGCACATTCAACTCGATCACTACCTCCGACGAAGGGGCAGCGGTCCAAGCTAATCTCCTCACGGGTGAGACACTGTCACCGACAGGAGTGACCTTCACATCGGCTCATTCACCACAACAACTCCCATCACTCTCTCCACTATCACCAGCTCATCCGCACTGACGATTCTCAAGCCAGCACCCCTCCCAACAACGAAAGCAGCCACACACACTCATACGAATGGTGCATTCGATATTCCATCTGGCACTCTCACACTCAAGTCTCTCGGCTTCACTGGACAGAACACGAACTTAGCGTTCTATTTTGAGACAGTAAGTTGATCAGGCTGGAATGGAGGAGTGATCGTCGTTGATCTGACGAGCAGCACAAAAACAGCGACGTTCATACTGTCGTATTCAATGGGGGGATTCCATCCAACACTCCAGCTAAGGAGTCGGACATACTCGTGTCGACTGAGTGGAGTAGTGGTCACGTCATGCAATACCACATGCACTTCAACAACTGGGAAGTGAAATGCTCTGTTCCTCTCGTCGATGTTCATTCTATCAAACAGCTCTGTTTCGGCCCTGTCCGGAATCTACATTCCGTCAACTGGCTTGATTGCAAGCATTGATAGAACTTCACAATTGATTTTTACTGCATCAACCCTCGTTCTCCCACAAGGAGAGCATGTGTTCAACTCAGAAGGCGGGACTCTTCTTTTGGATCCGTCAGGTTCGATCTGCCTTTTCGTGGAGAACACAGCAGATTGCGGCGGTGCTGTTGAAGACTTTTCCATAAGCGTAGTGGACAGCTCCTCTTTACCGATCCTCACTACGTTCTCGACAACTTCAAGCTCGACGACGAATTCATTGTGACTATCGTCGACAAAGTGCCCGTCACCAATCAAACCGAAATCAACAGCAAGACTCTCACCATCTGTGGGAACAGGTTCGACTCGGAGCTTTCCACCAACAACGCCTTTTCTGTGGGATTTGAGGTTAAATTCCGCTCCACAGAATCAGTCCACCTCGTCGAAACCAAAGCCTCTGCCAAAAACTCCACGTTCGAAGGAATCGTCCCAGTCTCGTTGAAGGAGTTCCCATCTCTCCGTGTCTACTTTGTGGTGGGTTCCTAAAGCGAGCTCACCATCACCAGCTGTACTTTCGATGGTCAAACAGAACAAGATGCTGGGGTCAGACAAGTGGACACCAGCGCAACTGTCACCATCACCCCTGCTCAGTCGGAATCCCACTTCTACAACTCCCAAACGAAGAATGTCCAGACCGTCCTTTCCGAAGACCAGACGGAGTACGTGGCATACGTGACTGGGTCGCAGCTCATCCCATGCGAGACAGCAACAGCAGTGCTGTTCGAGACAACAGATGTCCCGTCGGACGTGGCATTCCACAACAACACTCTCATCATCGTCCAAATATCGAATGACGACATGTCTGCACTCAGCCCGTCCACGCATTCACGCAACGCAGACACGGTTTCGGTGAAGTTCGGATGGGGATTCTGGATGGAATACTCATCGTCGCTCCCTCTGTTCGATCTCGGCGGGCTCCCAACCAGCACCGTCCCTCCGCTCGATCCATCCGACCCGGCTAGCTCGACAGATATAACTGAACCGACAGATCCAACTAGTCCTGAAGACCCAACCGATCCTGATGACCCTTCATCGCCGACAGATCCGTCCGCTGCTGCTAAAAAACAGAAGGCAGCAATGATCGGCCTCTCAGTTGGGATCGGAGTGGTTGCACTTGCGTGCATTCTACTGTTCCTGATCATCATCATCTATGTCTTCCGTCGGAAAGACAAGAAAGAGGAGGAAGAAGAAGAGGAGCAGCAGGAAGAAGGACCAAACTCCAGCGAGATGGCCGACACAGAAGAGCCGTTCAAAGTGGCAGAGGACGAAGGATGCAAAGAATCCCCGAGCATGTTCGCAGGAGACTACATCTCTCCCAGGACAGGTTGACGTGACACTCACTGAGCCTCCACAGACCATCGTCGAACTGAAGGAAGACGAAGCTCCTACTCTGAATTCTGCGATTGTCCAGGAGCCTGAACTCGAGCAACCCGCTGAAACACAAGCGGAGGAACTCAGTCGACCACACAAGGAG
Organism: Blattamonas nauphoetae; assembly: GCA_033064195.1. Taxonomy (NCBI): domain Eukaryota; phylum Preaxostyla; order Oxymonadida; genus Blattamonas; species Blattamonas nauphoetae. Next base: position 12,812 of record JARBJD010000615.1, on the reverse strand, counting down.
ATAAAGAAGAAGAAGAAGAAGTTGGAGGAGGTGGAAAACGGGGATGGAAGTGAAACGCCTCTCCTCGACTCTGTCCCTCCATCGTCGATCCAACCACTCTTTTTGCACTCAAACCAACCCTCCAAGCAACGAAAGATGACACAGATGTGGTCTCCTTCAACTTTCATGCCAGACATTGGTGTTTTGAAATGGAAGTGTGAAAGAAACAGGAAAGCGGATTGTGTTGGATAGTGGAGGGATTGTGGTCTGAGCCACAACCAGCACCATCTCCATCACCAACTCGATTCTCACAAGTTGTTCGGGAAGATCTTTTGGGAGCCTGAATCGGATGCAGATGGCATTTGATGAGGAAGTGATTCTTCACTCCTCTTTCATGTTCGCTCTTCTTCTTTCCTTTTCCTATCATCTTTTTGTTCTTTCTCCGAAATAGTTGCCACTTCAATCTCCAATTTATCCTCGACTTGTGTCAGTCTACTTGCTGAACACGTTCGCATCTTCTGTTCACGAAACTCTCATCGTTGAACCCTCGGCATCTCTTCCTTTTCTGTTCGTACTATGTTTTCTATGCTTTATTGTCGCCATTGTTTCCTAAACTCGTGAAATCAGTCAGATCGGTGTGATCAACCCATTGCCGCACTTTTCTGAACAATCAGAGAAATACAACTCAAATAAGGTTTTGCCCCAATTTTTATGTTGATTTTGAAAAATGAACCTATTTGAAAGAATAAAAAAGGGGTGTTGATTCTGAGTGGGAACGACCCAGATGTATTCCACTGAGACTGAGTTTTTGCTGTTGTATTTTCGCAATCTCAAATCCATTGCTGTCATCGTCAGTGTGAGCTCTTCTCGTTTGAAAGTTCAATGTTGTTGTCACTGTTTTCTCTCCATTGAGGCACTTCACATAGTCATCACTCGTGAACGCTGACAACACAGAGATTTTCAATTTGGTTTCAGTGATTTTTATGAACCAATTGATTGCAGGAATGAATGTTGTCAATACAAGAAAATTTCTGAGGTTGAAACCAGTTGGTCTTCCAAAGTTTCCAACCTTCATTGGCAATGTTGTATTTTTCGTCGTCTCAAATTGTCCCATTACAGTTCCGTCACGTGTCCAAGTCTTCACTATCTCGTTTGAAAGTCATTTTCAATGTTCAGTTGTCACTGTTTTCTTCTCCATTGAGGCACTTCAAATCATTGCTGTAGTCACTCTTCTCGTGAAAGTTCAATGTCACTGTTTTCTCTCCATTGAGGACATACCTTGTGATTTGTTTTTTTGCTTTGATTTTGCTCATCGAGTGAGTAACACTTGGGTGCAAGACAGATCATCTGTTCACCTTCCTTCTCAATTGCTAATCCCAACAGTTTCTTCTCATCATCAACTCCTTTTCAGGATTTGGAAACCATTCATATTTGTGTGCATCATAGAATTCTTTGTCAGCAATCACGTGTTCAAATTGTTGATGAATTCCAGCATTTGGATCTCCACTAATTGCCCAGTATGCTGAGTCAGTGTCTCCCTCACAGAAGTGAATCTTGTTCATGTCTAGGCATTTATACATGAAGTTGTAGATGAAATTCAGATACCAGAACTTGGTATTGTCGAGTGTGAACACTGCTTCCTGCAGGCATGTTTGCATGATGCTTTCTCTGTCTTCAATCACAATGTAGTTGTCCTCATTGATCTCTCTTGTTGCTACAAATCCTTTCATCATTTGTTTCAAGTATGTTCTCTTCTCATTGCAGATTGTGATTGAGTTGTACTTCTCAGTGTTCATTCCATCATATCCGTAACTTCCATTCAAGTTGGTCTTACAGAATTGTTCCTTTCCTTTGTTTCCAACCTTCATTGCTTCAATTCCGATCATTCATGAACGATGTCACAAATGGTTCAAATCCAGCATGTCTCGAGAATACCATCACACTCTTAACGTCATCCACAATGAAGTGACAGTAGTCGATGAGGAACCACAGATAGTATGTCGAAAAGAACATATACTGATCGTGTGTGCTCAAGAGTTGGGTCAGCTTTCTTTGTTTGTCATCAGTCTTCAATCCATGTTTCTTCATCAACGAATACGTCTTCTCCAATGTTCTCTTCAGTCGTATTGACAACAATGTTTCTGAAGATTGGTGGGAAGTTAATGAAATCATTTATGTACTTTTCATCGATGTGTCCTTTCAGCTCAGCAACGAACAATGTCTTCTGATTCTTGTCTCGATGATCTCCCGACATTCTTGATCTCCTGTTGCTGTGTACAAACATCTTCCTGGCATGTACATTCTGTGTTTGTGTACGGATTGTTCTTGTTCTTGATTGATGAGAAAGCACTTGGATATAGTGAGTTGAAATCAACACCACAAACGTGAGTCATGATGTGTTCAGTATCAGTTGATTTGACAACACCATCTTCATATGAGAAGTGATTGATTGGAGTCACGTCTTTGATGTTCTGTCGATGCTGAACATTCGATAATCCACCAGTCACTGCTGCTCTCAACTTGTGATATGTTTGCTCATGTGTCAGAGTCATTGGTAGAGATTTCCAGATGCAGTACTTCTTCAGTTGAATCCTCAATCTAGTGAGATGTTCATCATGATCTGACTTGTAGGTGTTGCAGTAGTCACAACAGATCTTCACGTTCTCTTTAGAATGTCCTTTCGAATTGTCGATTCTGTCTAGTGTTGGTTTAACTGCTTGTGAGAAGTGGCATTTGCATATGTAGCAAACTCTCTTGCACTGTTGAACAAACCAGTCGTAGTCTGCTTCAGTGACATTGGCTGTAGTATTGCGATGAGCTTTCTGGTCTTGATACCTGTATCCTTCAACTTTGAATTTCCAGTATTGTTTGGTGATCTTGATTGGACCAGATTCGTCACATTCGTTGTAGTCAGCATCAATATCAAAGTCTTTGTAGGCGCATGCATACTTGATTGCAGAAGCATTCGCTGATAAAGAGAGATTGTGCAACATATCCACTTTGTATTGGAAGTTCAAATCAATAAGATTATCCAAAGGTGCAATCATACATTCGACGTCTCTGATGTTGTAGAATTTTAGATAGTCCCATCTGTTCTTGAATCCTTGTTTGTTCCAATCATCAAGGTACAATTGGTAATCGGTGTCGGACATTTCACTATTATTCAGACTGGAATAGAATTCATACTTGGAGAAAGGTTCTTGTTTGCTCAGCACTGTATCGTAGTCTGATGAATCAAATGATTCGTAAGCAAAGAATGATTTCTGAAGTGTTGTGTTTCCTCCAAAGGCTTTGACTGCATTGTCCAATGACATTGGTCCAGTGTACGACATCATGTCAATGAACCGAAGAACTTGTTGCGTTTTCTCGTGTCTGATCAATACTTGTTTGTACTTTGTTGTTGATCCAAGAAAGCTCACCACTTTCCAATCCTTGTCAACGAGATCACGGAAGATGAGATTGATGTCGAATCTGGAACTGTTGAATCCAATCACACTGACTTCATTTTGTGAGGGTATTGCAGGATCTTCATATTGGTTGTTTTCTCGTACAGTTTCTGCATATTTGAAGAGTTCTCTGATCCATTGCTTCACAAAGTCTTTTCCATCTCGAAGATCAAAGTAGATCGATTGAACTCCTGTTTTGTTTTAATTGCTGATGCAACAGAGAGGTTTCAAATGTGAGATCAACTGAGTATTGTCATCAGAGAATAGATTATCAAGAATGAGATCTTCCATGGTTTCAAAATCGTAAGTGATGTAGTATTGCGTTGGTTTGAACTCGTCTTGTCTCTTGTGTGCCATCAGAAATTCATGAGTCTTGTTGTTAAGAATGTGTGGTACATATGGCCTTGGCGTTTTATCAAGTGAGATCTTCTTCACATGTTTTCCATCGAGTTCTTTGCATTCTTTGAGATGCTTCTCGTAGTATGTCTTGAAGTGAGAATCCTTCACTTGGAATCCTCTTGATTGACAGTAAGGACAGAGTTTGTATCCAGTGATTTTCTCAGGATCGATAATGTACATCACATGAACGAGAGTTGCAGTGAGCGGAATCATCAGAAGATGGGAGAACTCTTGCATCATCATTTTCGTTGATGTACGATTGACTGAGGAAATATCGCTTCTTGTCTTCGTCGTATTCATAAATGTGGACGGTAATGTTGAATTCAATCATTGCTTTCTCAATGTCACATGCAATATCAAATCCAGGATACTTCTGAAGATGTGGTGTCAATTGTCGAGACTTCAGATGTGAAAGCTTCATCCATTGTGCAAACAATCTGTAGGCTTCACTATTCCTCATATTGATTGAGTTTTCTTCTTTGGAACCTCAGGAAGAGTGAGGAATGATAGTGCTTGAAAGAAGCAGATATTGTACTCAGAATCGACGTACCGAACGTTGTATGTTTTATGTGTTCAGTGAGAATGGCATTAGCTTTTCCAGCAACTGGGAATCTGTAAACTGCAACAAGAATCGAATGGAAGGCGATGAACATTGTCTTTGTGTCCATCAGTGTTCTCTCTTGTGACTCTTTGATTAGATTGATCGCATATTTAGAATACTCAGTGATGTCTGCTTCACTTCTTATCACTGTTGGAAAGCTCTTAGATGTGTTCTCCAGTTCTGGTCTGAAATCATTGTACAGTGTCTCATCTTTGTCTTTTCTCTCAACAATCTTTCCGAAGTCAAGACTGATCTTGAATGGTCGATCCTTCTCTTTTTCATACACTGTTTTGATGAAGGTTGTGATTTCCTCAACATTCTTCAGATGATTGTGGAAGTACAGCTGATAAGGTTTTCCATTGTCTTCAACCTTCTCGACCTCATTCTTCTTGAACTTCTTTCGTGCATTGGTCAAACATTCATTGAAAGCAAGTTTGTCTCTTGGTTCAGCAAGTAAGATGCATTCATTGAATCCATCAAACTGCTTCACTTTTCTTGTTTCCATTTGTTCATTCTTCTTCTGAATGATCAACAGATTCTTCATCCAATGATCCATCAGCTTCTCTTCAATCGACTTTAGTTTCCTAGTGATCTTGAACACTTGCTTTTCAATTCAGTTTCGTTCACTCTTGGATTTGCTTTCATGTCAATGATGATTACGTTTTATCCTCTTCATTCATCATTGCATTGTTGTTTGTTTCATTCTGTCTCTGCATGGCTTGTTGTTGTTCAATCTGTCGTCGTTGTGTCACTTCATTCTGGAATTTCGGTATTAAATTGATATTGAGATATGCTGTTGGATTAGGATTTCGATATCCAACATCTGGGTGTTGAAGCATTGCCAGGAGAAATGAATAGTGATGTTGCTTGTATGGGCTGTCAGGTTTGTATGTTCGACCATCAGGAAATGCCGAATTGAGTGTTTGGAAATAGTTCTCTAACCTCTCTGATTTGTTCCTTCACTTTCCAGAGTTGTGTCATTTACTACGAATTAAAAATAAAAATAAAAAAGTTGAGTGATTATTTTGGCTTCCTCAAATGTGGCTTCTTCTTTGCTTTTAGCCAGGAATCCAGTCGCACTTTGAAGACTTCAGTTCCACCAATTTCTCGATATGTGAATGGTACTAGAACCTGCTTGTACTCACCAACGAGCTCACAGTTGTACTTCCTCAGTTCATTCTCCACAAACGATTGAGTGTAGTGTCGACGTTGTGACATGTGTGGTCTGTTCCCTTGATTCCACAACTTTGGTTTTATCCTCCACTCAACACCTTCATGAACATAGATGACTGGGATGTTATGTCTGACATACTCAGAGACAAGTTCACAGTTCTCTTCTTTCATTGACTGAATCAAAGCTTGCTTGGCATCTGTTCGACGTTTTCGCTCCCCTTTGGAGGGTTCGAAGTCTTTAGCGAGACATATGTAGTATTCACTGTTGTCATTTAATACAAATTAAAAAATCAAAAAATAAAACATAAATGAAATGTGAAGTGAGGTGTTGAGAGTTTTTATTTTTGTTCCTTGTTGTGCCAGCTTTCATCTTGCTTCTTTCTTTTTGTTTCTTTCTTCTTTGTTTCATTTTTCATTCATTCATTCATTCAATTCATTCTTTCATTTTTCAATCATTCAATCATTCATCATTCAATTTTTCAAGTTTGTATGATTGTACCGTAGACAACCCGATACTCCTTTTGGGGATCATTCTATCATGATCCTACTCAATGACTACTGCTGGCGAATTCCTTGAAGGGTTAAGTCTTGGGTGGGCATGATTTACGGGCACATCTAAGTGCGGCCAACATGAACCCGGGCGGATTCCTAGAAATCCACCGTCTCCAATTCAACCTTCAATTCGTTCTACGCATTAGTCACGAGGGCACCATTTTGCCTGAGTATCAAGGGAAATTACGTCGAGGTATCATTTTTCAACTTGAAATTCAATCATTCATCATTCAAGCCTTCATCGATCAATCGTTCATCATTTCCTTTATCAAGTTTTTGTATGATTGTACCGTAGGACAACCCGATACTCCTTTGGGGATCACTCTATCATGATCCTACTCAATGACTACTGCTGGCGAATTCCTTGAAGGGCTAAGGTATTGGGGGCATGATTTACGGTCACATTCAAGTGATGCCCACAGTGAACCCCGGGGACAGCCTCCCAGCTCGTCCCGCTCCAATCCAACCTTCAATTCGTTCTACGCATTAGCCACGAGGGCACCATTTTGCCTGAGTATCAAGGAAATTACGTCGAGGTTTCATACTTCAACTTTTGGAAATTTTGAATTTTTGAATTTTGAATTTTGAATTTTTGAATTTTTGAATTTTGAAATTTTCCAAAGCATTTTTTTGAAATTTTTTGAATTTTGAATTTTTTAAATTTTTGAAATTGTTTTGGCATTTTGAAACTTTTTCATTTTTTTGAAATTAAGATTGCCCCTCGCCTGAATCGAACCACCCCTAGAAACGGGTGGACACTGGAACATACCCACTGAGCTACTAGCTCCTGAAAATGTTAGTTTCGACCTGTGCTTTATACCTCGAATGTTCAGATCTGCTATATATTCCTTTTATCGTCTACCTATCTACCCTCGTTAAAAGCATGCTTTATCACGGGAACGACTTTTTACCCTCGTTAAAAGCACGACTTTTCTCGTCAGCGATTTTTCAAAATTAGTTAGATTTTCCTTTTAACTTTTTACCCCGATTAAAAGCATGCCTTTTCACGGGAGCGATCTGCTAAATCTTAATTCTTGGCCACTTGTTACCCTCGAGTAAAAGCATGACTTTTCACGGGAGCATTTTGCTATATATTGAATTTATTGACAAAGTTTTCAAATTTTAAATCTGCTATAGTGTCTTTTTCGGGTATAAAGTTTCTGATTTTCCGGGATAATTTCAGGACCGGATAGTCTAGTGGTAATGGTGAGTGCACGCACTACTACTACTAAGCTGAAGGTCCTAGGTTCAATTCCTGGCGGAAGCATTTAATTTTACATATCACTGCCCTTTGGCATGGTCTAGGCCCTTGGCAAGACCAACGTACGTCTCGGAACTCAAACCGATAAAATGAGTTCCGATGCCGGTCTAAAAGGGACCGATGAGAAGGGTCGCAACCTTCGGAACCTTGAAAAATACACCAGCTTCCGCCAAAATCAAGGTTTTGCATTTTGAAAATTTTGAAATTTTGCTTCAACTTGAAAGTTTGAAGTAACTGAAACCTGGAAGAGAATATTTCTCTAAGTTTGACAACTTTCTGAAATGAAAATGACTTTTACTTCAAGTATTTTCTGAATTGTCAATCGGCATGGAGAAAAGCTATAGAAGTGGTGTCTTTGCCAACGTGGTTCTACTTTCGCCTTCTATACTACTGATAATTCCTGAATTGCTTTCACGCAGAAGCAAGAGAGTTCAGCATAATCAACTTGAAGGCAATCTGGATTGGAATCATTCACGACTTCAGGAAAGATCTCTTGGATCTGTTGTGCGATCACACCAATGTGTTTCTTCTCACTTTCCTTCTTCAGACATTCATATTTCTCTTTGCAGTTCTTCAAGTGTTCTACATCTGTCTCGTTCTCTATTTGATTGGTCACTTTATTGATCTTCGAGTCGAATGTGTTAAATTGGTAGCGAACAATTTCGACTTTATTCAGTTGCTCAAGAACATCAGGGTACGGTTCAATATTTCTTTTCACTCTTCTGTCTGATAGCTGAGAAAAACTTCCTGTTGTCGATATTGAAAACACTCCTGAACCAGTGTCCTCATCGTAGTACTATAGTGTAGATAAAACCCGATACTTTGATAAAACCCGATACTCTTCCGTGGTTGATCAGAACACATCATTTTTTCATTGCTTCTTTCTCCATTTTACGAATCATTTTGGATATTTTGGGAACAAAATATAATTATACGTAATTGTGAAGTGATATTTTGACTATTTGATCGACTTTATTGTTTCAATAAGTCAGTGTCAGGATTCTTCTTAATCGTCATCTCGCACCATTTCTCGACGAACAAGCCTTCTCCGAGATTCGGGACCTGCTTCATCACTTTCGGATCGAGAGTGGCTTCGGCGGCGACGTGGAGCTGGGCGGTCCCTCACTCTCCTTGATTGTGAATCTCGAGAAATATATTCGCGAGGAACAGTGAAATCTGTGATGAGAGTCTGTTTCCTGGGAGTTGTTTTCATAATGTTGTGAAATGAGGTCAGCAGAGATCCGTGATTGGTTTGGACCTCATTTGGAGGAGAAAAGAACTTGGTTTGAGGAGGAGGTCGGTTCGAGTGTTAAATTGGTGAAGGAATGAAATATCAATTTGCGGACAGAATTTTTCAGGTTCATCAGAGTCGCCTCCAGAGAAAGGGAAAACACCCACATCGGTTGAATGACGCCAAGATGGTCGACGATTTGAACGCTTCACCAACAGCGTCAGGAAGAGCCTTTGCCAGGTTGACCCGATAGTCGACAATGCTTGAAGATGATGGTGGAATGAATAATCGTTTCAATTGTTGCTTCAAATTGAGAAGATGAACTGATCACACACCTGAAGAATGTGTGAGGTGTGTGATGGGTAGATGAGAATATGGATATGGTGCTGCTGACAAAGGGCAATAATTTCTTGATTGTGCCTTGTGAGATGCCCGTCCATCAATAGCAGAGCATTTCGATTTGATTTGTGGATTGCGTGACGAAAAGAAACGATTTCTGGAATTATGTTGTTGGACATAATTTCAACGTATGTCTTTGTGTTCATCCATCCCGATTCGTTGTTATTGACCTTGATGTGGTGTTGACCAAATTTTTCGAATTCTTTCACCGGAAGCTTTGAAGGCCAGAGTAAAATAGGATCCAGATGAATTCCGGTCGAATTGACTGTTCCCACGAGAGTAGCATTTTGGACTCGAGAAGAGGACGGAATCGGAGGACATGGTTCACCAGCGTAGTAAACCACTAAAGATGAATAGTCTTCTCCGATCCGAGAGATGATTCATCCATGTTGAAGATTAGATCTTCATGGATGTTTTCCGATTTTATGGTATTTTCCAAAAGTTCAAACCAACCCACAATGTTCGCACGAGTGCTTGCTTTCAACCGATCAGGGTCTAGATACCCAGGTTTCATTGTGTCGAGGAGAGAATGGCGTTTGAGGAAAGCGTTGACGTTCCACATGCTCAACGTGGGATGGTCAGGATTGAATCTCACGCTCTTTGCGTAAATACCATTCATCTAGAAAATGAAAACCGTGAAAAAACAAACTTCTTGAAGAATCTCAGCCTTTTCATGGGTTTTCTCAACGATTTTGGTCAGAATTTTGTCATATAGTTCACTCTCATCACGAGTTGTCATCAATAGTGGCCTTCCATCTTTCCAGGTGGACGATTTTCTTTTCAGCTTTTCTTCCACGTTTCAGAGCCGCTTCGCTGCAAACACCAGCTTGAACGACGGTGTCAAGTGTCACATTGTGCTCCGCGTAATTTTCAAACCTCTTTCCACTCGAGATGGAAGTGATCTTATATCACTTCCACTCATGATGCGAAACATCTCGTGGTGAAAGAGGAGGTGAGATTGGGCGGTCTTTTTCCATTGTTGTGGGTCTGATCGAACATGACTTCAACAACTCAAAGATTTATTGGTTCTCGTCATCAAACGATGGCCAATCACCACTTTTGTATCATTTTGAGCACAAAAATCGAGACGCATAAAATGAGGTTGTGGGGGAAATGACGAAAACAGATAAATTTGGGTAACCAGTGACACTGTGGAGGGTATCGGGTTAAATTAAAGTATCGGGTTAAATCCAGACTATAGATTGCTGGTCTGTCACAGGAGACCACATTACGATGCCATCACCATTGAACTGAATTCCTGAAGTTTCTGAAATTGATTGTGAAATGGAAAGACCAGAAAAGAATGTGGATGACGGATATGTTCCAGGATACTTCGGAAGTGATCCCTCTGATATATAACAATTCGCTCCATTCACATAAATCAATCCTCCAATTGTTGGTGTTGCAATACCAGCTGAACAAGTGATTGATCCATTTGTGCTCACCACTTTTGGATTGAAGATATCGCTGTCTTGTGTGCTTCTGTTGTCTTCTAAAGTGATTCAATCACTGCCGAATTCTCGTTGGTTGTTGAGAGATTATGATCAATCATTTTCTCAATCATTTGTGAATTGTATTTTGTCGATTCATTTTGGTTTGCTCTTTCATTGAAATTAAAAATCTTGATTCCCTCATGAACATACGTCACCGGTACATTATTTCTGACATACTCAGAGACGAGTGAACAGTTCTCTTCTTTCATTGATTCAATTCATGCTTGTTCTGAACATACTCGACGTCTTTCGCTCCACTTCGAGTGTTCGAAGTCTCTGACGAGACCTTGTACATCGCAGTTGGATTCATTTAATTCAAATTAAAAATTCAACAATAAAAACAACAACGAGTTTTATTTCTGTTGATCATTCTGGAGCATCCAATTTGGTACTTTTCTTTTCACGTACTTCATCCAGATTTCGGCACAGATTGGTCGATAATATTCGAACGATTCTGGTTTCATCTTCAAGAAACTTTGAGGTTTTGCTCTCAACATGTTCTTCACCATTTGACTGATCTGTTCTTTCGATAGTCTGACTTATAACTCCTCCGATGCACAGGAAAGTTTTCTGACGTCTGCGATTTGACAGATCAGTTGAGGTTGGTTTCGTCGCCATTTCTTTGTGTCATAGTTCATCCAAGTTGGATTATCGACATCAACATATTTGTGGAATGATTGTTTTAAAGTTTTAAATTGACAATCAGTTCTGGTTTCCACAATCCTAATTTCATGAGAAATAGACAGCGAAGCCAGGAAAGAGGGACATCGGCGTGCCTCTGTTGAAGCGAGCATTGAGCGGGTGTGGAGCGGAGTTTTCTGTGAAGGAGACATCGGGATATTGGAGGCGGCGTTCAGTCGTGTTGAGAAGGCAGTGAGGCATGGAGCTCATCGAACGGGTGGTGGATGCGATGGAGAGTTTGCTGGAGGCGAGTCCTGTGGCAATCAGATCACTCGCTTGTGTGCCCCTGTTTCGCGAGAAGATCGTCGTTTGGAGTGTGATTGTTGGCTGTGTCGAATGAGCTGTGAGTGTCAGTGCTCCTGCCTTCCCAGCTGACGAGCAGTCTGCAAAGTCTGACATCGAAATCGAGATCGTCCCACTCGTCGCCGAGTCCAGACAGCTTCCTCCGTCTCCTCCTTTCGAGTGATGAATGTGAACCAAGTCATGTGGAGTGTCAGACGAGCCGTTCCTGAAACAGACAGGAGGGGTGATTCGACGAGCGAGATCGAGTTGAATCTGCAGCCCAGGATGGTTGTTGATCCAGCAGAGATGTCGACGAGCGAGACGGTGTGGTCAGTCAGACATTCCACACAACACATCATCACTGGAGTGTTCCTGACGAAGCCATCTTCAGAAGTGTGTCTGATTTCGTCGATGGCTTCAGAAGGAGAGAAGAGAACGACACATTTCCTGACCCAACCACTTCCATTCCCGACGTGGTCAGCAGAGTGTGGTGTGTCTGGTTTGCCATCCATCCCATCCCTGCCAGTTCCACTGAATTGCTCAGTTCATGTCTTCCTTCCGAAAACGACCCAACTCCCAAATTCACGAGATTGAAACTGTCTTTCGAGGGTGACGTCGCGTTTGTTATTTTCGACAACGCAGCCGAGAAACTTTGGCACGGCTTGACTTCCGAGCATTCCAAAGGAGCTTCGTCAGAGCCATTGCTTTCGACGAAGAACACGGCAGACGCGGGTGGCTGGACAGATCCTGTTTCTGGATCGCGAAGAAGAGTGGATTCATTTCGGTGAACACCATTGGCTGATGGAGTGGTGTAATATCCGATTTTCGGAGAGACCGACGTGGAGGAGCATCCGACAATGTTTGCTGTTCCAGTTGCTGAATATACGATCTGAGTAGTTCCAAAGAGGTCATTTCCGCGATAATGAGCGAGTTCATCGGCTGTCGGGAGTTTTCGTGAGCTTGATTGCTTCTGAAGTGGCAATCTTCAAGGTGGAAGAGAGTAGGTGAATGATTGTACAGAACTCCACCTCGAACAGTCGCAACATTGTCATTGAAATGGCAACGATAGAAAGACGTGATATCGCGATAAAGAAAGATGCATCCTCCGTTTTAGCAGTGTTCTCAGAGAATGTGGAATCGAAGACGGTGAGGACAAGAGACAAAGAATCAAGAACAACTGCTCCGCTTCCAGATGTTGATTGTTGCTGAAATCGGCATCCTGACATTTCGAAAAGTCCCAGTGAGTCGATTGGATAGAAAAAGCGGATTCCAGCCTTTGTTCCCTTCTGGTGCTTTGAAAACAGAATTGCTCATG
>JARBJD010000614.1:0-29030 GCA_033064195.1 Blattamonas nauphoetae | reverse complement strand
GAAAACATCAAGTGTTCAGCCTAGGAGTCAACGCACTAATCTGATGAGACCATCTCACTAGACGAGGGAGACTCTCACAACATAATTTGATTCATTCGGTTGGCTTCATTCTCGGTGGTCAATCCACCGACCCTTTACACCTCACTACTCAGGCTGAGCGAGGCACTGTGTGGTAATCCATTCCAGCGACATAATCATTACTCTCGCAATCCGTGAAATTCATGCGTGTGAAAGCCGTCGGCACGATATTTCGGAAGTAGACTTGGAGGCCACCAGTTGCGGCCATGAAGCCAGAAGCAGAGCATCCATCGAATAGACAATCAGAAGGCTGGGTCCACCGACATCAAGGTACATCCCACCAATCTTGTAATTCGAAGAACATGACTCGAAGACGAGATTTTTGATGGTGGAGACAGCAGCATCATTGTATACAGACACATCTAATCCTCCAGTCGCTGCAGAGCCTTCACTGGCAGGCCCACATTCTTCAAATCTGCACTCGTCAATCGAAATTGACTGCTGTGCCAAGATGTACATCCCAGATCCGCACAAGCTTGCTTTGATGTTCGTGAAGTTCGTCTTTTCCACAGAAACTGGTTTGTACGAGAAACTGGATTGTTGGTCAATATAAACAGATCCACCGCGTGAGTTCCTGGCATCGGCAGCCACCACTGTGAGGTTGGTGAACGAGCAGGAGGTGATGGTGATGGTGCCGAGGTATTTATAGAAGGTGAGTGGACGGACGGTTGTGACGGATATGTCTCCTGTGAAGTGGCAGTGTGAGAAGACGGCGAATGTGTTTCCATCGTCGACGTTGTATCCGAATGAATAGGTTGTGCCGTCATCAACAAAGAAGTGGAAGTGCCATTGGGGTAGGTGATGGATGGTTGTTCAGGGTCGGAGTCGGTGTTGGGGAGGAGAGGAGGGAGGAGAAGGAGGAATTCGAGCACAAAACTGAGCCTCCAGAATTCACATCCGAATCGTCGATCCTGACAGAAGTAGTATAGAGAACGAATAGAGAACCCGATTGAAATAATCGTTGAAATCCAAAGTTGAAAGTCAATTCCGATTGACCATTTTGAATCTTGTATTAAAAGGAATTTATGACATTTTGATGACATCAATATTTGGCCTAAATTCTAAAAATATGTCCAATATTTTAACCTCTTGTAAAACGTCCATTTTGAAGTAAATTTTGCTTTATTTCGAAAATTTTGTCACTTTTTCGACTTTTGATTTTTCAATATGACTAATTTGGCGCTTATTTGGGAACCCAATTGAGAAAATTCTTGAAATAAAACTAAAATCTCGAGAACAATGTGATGCATCGATCAAATGAAACCAGATGACAATTGGTTGAGTATTCGTCGAGATCTGAGTTATTCTTCATTCAAAAGTTCGAAAAAGTGAACCTCTTTTGAGAAAACACTCGTATCTCGACAACGAGCAGAGATCCAGACTCGAAACCACTCGCAATCGATAGAGGACTCGATTTTGCATATAGGCAAAAAGTGCAAAACCTTAGGGAGGGAGGAAGCTGGTGGTTTTATTGCCTGGTGTGTTGGCAAGTCCCTAAGGCCCAGGGTTGCGATCCCTGTTTCTGACATTTATCTCATTTTTGCAATCCGACGTCGGACAAATTATTGCTTCCTCCGGGTTCGAACCTGGGACTCCTAGCCTAGTGGTACGTGCACTTACCACTCGACTACTCGTCCCTAATTTTCCGAGGATTTACCCTGGCTATATATCTGTGTAGAGGGTTTTAAGGTCGATTTTAAAAAGTTAGGACACTTCAAAATCAAGTTTTGAAAACAGTAGTTGTTCGTCAAATCAACTTCAAATTTCACAGAATGGATGTCAAACATGATATAAAACAATTTTACAAAAATTTTTGAACAATATTGATTTTTATATATCATTTTTGGTGCATATGGTGTACTTGAAAAATGAAGAAAAATCGATGTTCTCAGATCTTGATCAAACTCTCATCTAAGGTCATATCCGACACGGTGAATTCATTGGTGCAAGAATTATTGAAATCGGATCAGTAGTTATGGAGAAATTTCACTTTTGAAAAACAAAGGAGATTTTTATTTTCGAATTTTTATTTTGTACTAAATGGCACAGCTAGAACTCATCGAAGAACTTGAACAAATTTTAGAATACACTAATCCCAATCGAAAGGACAGTGATATCATGAATTTCCTGAGTCAGAATCACTTATTTCTCATGAAATTAGGATTGTGGAAACCAGAACTGATTGTTAATTTCAAAACTTTAAAACAATTATTCCAAAATATGTTGACATCGATAATCCAACTTGGATGAACTATGACACGAAAAATGGCGACGAAACCAACCTCAACTGATCTGTCAAATAGCAAACGTCAGAAAACTTTCCTGTGCATCGGAGGAGTTATGCGTCAGACTATCGAAAGAGCAGATCAGTCAAATGGTGATGAACATGTTGAGATCACAACCTCAAAGTTTCTCGAAGATGAAACCAGAATCGTTCGAATATTATCGACCAATCTGTGCCAAAATCTGGATGAAGTACGTGAAAAGAAAAGTACCAAATTAGATGCTCCAGAATGATCAACAGAAATAAAACTCGTTGTTATTTTTATTTTGAATTTTTAATTTGTATTAAATGAATCCAACTGCGATGTACAGCGAAAGACGTCGAGTATGTTCAGAACAAGCATTAATTGAATCAATGAGGGAAGAGAACTGTTCGCTAGTCTCTGAGTATGTCAGAAATAATGTGCCGGTGATGTATGTTCATGAGGGAATCAAGAATTTTATTTTCAATGAAAGAGCAAACAGAAATGAATCGACAAAAATACAATTCACAAATGATTGAGACAATGATTGATCATAATCTCTCAACAACCAACGAGAATAGAGCAGTGATTGAATCACTTCAGAAGACAACAGAAGCACACAAGTCAGCGATATCTTCAATCCAAAAAGTAGTCAGCACAAATGGATCAATCACGACACCAACAATTGGAGGATTGATCAATGTGAATGGAGCGAAGTGGAATATCTCAGAAGGATCACTTCCGAAGTATCCTGGAACATATCCGGCATCAACATTTTCTTCTGGAATTTCAATCTCACAATCGATTGCAGAAACTTCAGGAATTCAGTTCAATGGTGATGGAATTATTATGTGGTCTCCTGTGACAAACCAGCATTGTACTATTACGATGAGGACACGGGTTCAGGAGTGTTTTCAATATCCACAACGGGAAGTTTTTCTCAGCTATCAGACAGAAGAGTGAAAAGAAATATTGAACCATATCCTAATGTTCTTGAGCAACTGAATAAAGTGGAAATTGTTCGCTACCAATTCAACACATTTGACTCGAAGATCAACAAAGTCACAAGACAAATTGAAAGTGAAACTGATGAAGAACACTTGAAGAACTGCAAAGAGAAATGTGAATGTCTGAAGAAGGAAAGTGAGAAGAAACACATTGGAGTGATTGCACAACAGATCCAAGAAATATTCCCCGAAGTCGTGAATGATTCCAATCCAGATTGTCTTCAAGTTGATTATGCAGAACTCTCTTGCTTCTGTCTCAAAGCCATTCAGGAACTGAGTAGCATTGTCGGGCAACAACAGACACTCATCAATGAACTCATACAAAAATACTCACCCTAGTCGAAACAATGACTAATACTCCAACATGAGATCAACCAGAAATTCATAATACTCTTTGGTTATTTTTCCATTGATTGTCTCCGATGTCTCCATCTCAATTGAGTCACTAGAACTGTCCTTGAACCAGATCTTCACAATTGATTGTCGAGTAGTTAATTCGCACTTCTTTCGCTTCGCAATTTGTTCATTGCAGAAAGCTACATATGAATCATTGAATGCGTCAGTCTGGATCCAATCACCATGGATTGTAATGTGCTGAGGAATATCTTTGAGATGACAGTTGAGTTCCCAGTAATTTCTTCTTCACATGAATTAGTTTGCAGTCGAGAAAGTAGATGTATTTTGTTTTCTAGAATTGGTAAAATCAGGAGGAGTTGAGCAGTGTGAGAATTCTGAATTGAGAAATAGCGTTTCACCATCTTTGTTTTCTACAAAAATAAAATATCATATTTGATTCTTTATATCCTCTCTTCACTTCTTCATATGCTTCTTGGAGTCGACGATCAATGACATATCGCACTCGTGGTTGTCCATTTTCAATCCAGAATAACCAGTATGTTGCTTGATGTAGTGCCAAAATAGGTGGAGGAGGACCTTCTGGAGTTGAGGTGAAATATGGATCGAGTTCACCCTGATTGATAGGTGTTCCTCTGAAGACAATGTTGACTGATTCTGCTGTTGAAATACCTTCTTCACCACCAGCAATTTCACTTCGATCTGTTGGAACCATAAAAGTGAAACAAGTTGCATCTGTGAATGGTTTTATTTTCTTGTACCGTGTTATGGCAGTCGAACTCCTTCTTTCCCAAATTCGAGGTTCACAAATGGAATTCTCAAACTCTTCTGTTGCAGAACATCCAATGAAATCACCGTTCACCATCATCATTTGATAGAACTCTGGTGAGATGGTTGACATTGGGAAATTGGGAAAGTTGGATCCAAGCATTTCGAAGTGACCAACATATTGAGGATTGCGAAAGACTGTACACTCGTTTGGTCTTTCAGGAATAGGCACATAAGATTCATGAGATTGTTGAGTTTGATACTGATGTTTGATCTCACTCCCATGGCATTTGCAGATGATTGGAATGATTGCGTGTCAATTCTTTCTGCTTTGATGACATACACAGTTTTGAGTAAGTGTTGAAGAGAGATTGCTTTGTGGCGTCAGTATTTTGATATCCATAACAAATTGAAGCGACTTTATCCACTAATGAGGAGAGGACAGTTGAAGTTGTCTGTTTAGGTTCTATCCAATCCCAATGCGAAACAACAGACGCTGTTCCTTCGGTGTGGTTCGGTCCTCTATGTCTTCACATTGTAGAACTGGATTCCCAATTTGTGTAAACTCCATAGTTAAAGTTGACCATTCTCTATCATGCATCATCTGAAGATAACCTCGTTCAGTATTATGATCAACCTGCCCGGCAGGAGTGGTATCTAATTTTTCTTGAAGTGTTTGTTGAATGACAGTTGATGCACGAATGGGACAATACACAAGAGAATCAGTTGTCAAATGAAATCGTAACCGTAAATTGCCAAAGATTGAATTCGGATACTGATCAAAGGTACTCAGTGGAAGGAGATTCACAAATGGTATTACAAGAGGAATGGTTAACGGATATGAGGTTTCTGTACCACCCATTGGGATTAAATATGCTCCACACACACTTTGGGATCCATTCTCTGAACATTTTCAAATAGACTGTAACAATGCTTCATGTTGTTTTTCTCCTCATACCACTTGAAAGTGTGATACAGAAATGATTCGTGAACATGATTATTCTGAAGTGTGTTGTCAATAATGTTTCCTTTACTGTCAACCAGTCTCATGTCTCGAATTGCATCTGATGATGACTTGAAACCGTAGAACATTCCGAAGAAAGATACAAAACTTCTCCCCATTGTGTTGGTTTTTTGTATGGAACAGTAATCGTGAGATCTATTCGCAAATGACTCTTCGCAAACTCAGTCACATCATGACCGTCATAGCACAATGGAACTTCAATCTCGTCTCCAATTCTGCATGGCATAGGAGGATTTGTTGGATGAACTTCCTGAATTGAATACACGTGAGGTTCTGAATCCCATTGTTTGGGCAAGTACGATTGCACTTCAATTTGCTCAATTAGTGTCGATGTTGGTTTGGATTGATTTGATCTGATACTTCTCATTTATAGAAAAATAAAAAATACAATATCAATAATTTCTTTTGTCATTTTCAATTTGGAATGATTCCCAAATCTTTATGTAATGCTTTCAATGTGTGATTTGGATAGTACTCGACTCTGGGTTCACCATTACTGTATCGTAAGACCCACCATGTGGTTTCAGTTGTCGCTAGAATCGGTGCTGGAGGATGAGTAAATGTTGTCATATCACCTCCACTTTGACTTGGGTTGTAAACATTGTAGTATGTGTCAAGATTACCCTGATAGATTGGATGCGATCTCAAAGTGACCGCAGTGTTTCCTTTTGAACTGATGGAATCATTGCAGTTCGTTGGACATCCACTACGTTGAGTTGGGAAGCACAGAAGGAAGTCAGTATTGTCATGAACTGGACGAACTCGTGTCATTGTTTCATTTGGATATGTTCCGTCACCAGTGAGTTTCTCTTCAACGAGAGAATCCGTCAGTGATCGCTCCAAATCATCAGGAACAGCTAGGTATGAATCGAGATTGAGAGTCGATAATGCGAATTGATAGAAGCGTGCTCCAATAGTTGTCGTTGGTTGTTCTGGATAGTATTTGTTGAGGAGATTCACTTGGATATTCTTCTGCATTGGATTGTGGAAACATGTGACTTCATTGTCGTAATGACGGAAGAGAAGCATAATGTCCTTTGCATTCACAACAACCATTTGCTGAGTACAATCAATTCCTGTTGCCGTTGGTGTCTTCTGAAATGGATAGAATGAGATCTTCTCTGCTGGAATTGTTCCAGGACGATTCTGACACATCTCCATGAGTTTCTTTATCGCACCATCATTCATTTTGTATCCAGCACTCATGCAATACACATCATCAATCATATAGTTTGTGACGATTAATGAGATGTACTGATGGACGAATTCTGGTTCTGTTGTCACGGCATTGGCTGTTGAACAAACAATGTCTTTAGTAACGGTTGGTTGAAGAAATGATTGGCCAATTTGAACGAAATTCTTTTTGCATGAGGTGACAAGGTTATTCAAGAAATAGGGACGATGTTGAATACAATTGAGAATTGCTGCTTTAATCGTTGGTGCTGCTGCTGTTCCAGTTACGAGTGATGATAGTGTATCTTTCAAAGTAAGTTCAGGATTCACAGAACAACAAACAAACGCATCCTCATTCATGTGCACACTCAATTTCAAATCACCAAAGAGACATTTTGGATAGTCAGTCATTCCAGAGAAAATGAGAAGATCTTCAAGATTAATCGACACACGAATTGGCACATCGATTGTGTCTTGAAACACTCCTGTTCCAGACGTCGTTGTGAAATCCGATAATGGAATATACACACCAGCAACTGATTCATCATGATTCCATGCATTCTGCCAAGGTGTGTGACAATGTTTTCGATTCTCCAATTGACTCTTAGGTTTGATCATATTGTAGATGTGAGACTCCATTGATACATCATTGTTTGTTGTGCTGATGATTCTTTGATTGTTGTGAAGAACAGTAAGGTCACGAAAGATTGATGCTGAATGCTTGAGTCCAACGAAGATGAAGATTATCTCATTCATGTTCGAACCAATTTTTCCAGCAGTTGTTTGCCAATTGTTGACTCTCAATGTTGCAGTCATTGTGAACGTAATGAAAGAATCATCGATTTGACAAATGTCCTGATTGCCAGTCAGTGGAATGATTATCTCTTGTCCCGTGTAGAAACGTGCATTCTCTGATGGTTTCAATTCTTGAATAGAAGTACTATGTGCCCCATCATTCAGAAGGTAATTAATGTGATGCTCAGACTGAAGTTGTTGTTGTATTTGACCCATGTCATCTCTTGTGTATTCTATCCTTCCAGTGGTATTTCCAGTCAATGATGATGCTCCAGTTCTTTTGTTTGTCAGATGTGTTAAATGTGAGTTCATTTTAACAAAAATAAAAAAACAATATTGCTTATTTCTTTTTGACTTTCTTCTTCTTTGGTTTCAGCTTTTCTTCCAGTTTCAGTATTTCTCCTCTGAGCTTGTTCGCTACTGCAGTGTTTCCTTCATTGATCGCTTGCTCATATTGTGCCATCTTTTCTGCATGGATTTGCTGATCCGATTTCACATCTGGTATCATCTCAACACCTGTCTGTGCGACCTTAGAAATCAGTGGTCCAACGAAGGGAATAAGATTCAGAAATGGAGCTCCAACTCTGAGTATATTTTTGCCAACTGCTGCTAATTTTGATAACCAACCTGGTGCCATTTTAGGAAAATAAAAATATTCGAATACTAGTGAATGGTTATCCTTTGAATTGAATTTTGGAATTTGACGAGAGTGGCATATCATCATTTGAGAATCGTCCATTTCGAGGTGGTTCGTACTCAATCATCTGCGGTTTTTGTTGACGATTGATCGCCTTGTTTTGTTGATAAACGTCCATCATTCCTCCTAATCCATTGAGTATTCCTCCAGCTGTTTGTCCGAATTTACTGTTCGTTTGAGAGAGCAATCCACCACCGACTTGAAGCAATGTTGGAGCTAGAGGTTTGATGAATTGAAAGAATTGCTTGCCGATATTTTTGAGTTTGTTGAAACTTCCTGGTGCCATTTATGCAATTTTGAGAAATTGTGTTGAAGAGACGAAGTCTATTTAAGTAAAAATAAAAAATACCCTTGTTCCAAAAAGGAGCAAATTTCATAAAGAGTCAAATCAAGGTTCGTACGTGAAATGAAAGAACCCACAGAAAAATTTCTCATTCCGCTTCTGAATCGTCGTCCTTTAACATCCTTCGTTTTTGTCGAACTCGAGGTTGAAAGTATTCCAAGATTGAACGGTTGACAGATGTGACGGGTGGTTGATTGGGCATCGTTGGTTGGATCTGAGGTGGAGCTATTTCTGTCAGCAGTTTCGCCGTATGAGGATGAGAGAGATTTTCATCTCCTCCGTTAGGTGAGTCATCGAATATATGTCCATTTTTGAGGAGTTCGCTAAGTTCGAGGGGATATATTCCGGTTTTTTTGAAACTTTCCTCAATGCAATCTGGATTTAGACATGATGCCAGCGACCCAGGTAAGATTCTTGCGATTTCTTGGCGATGGGCTGCAGCACTGAACGGGCTTGGGGTGTGATTCTTTTTTTGAAGATTTCCCTTTAGTCTCTGGAAAACGGTTTGGTCCAGAGGTTGTGAAATGTGTGTTGTGTTTGCTGGGAGGATCAATATGTGAATCTTGTTTTCTCTTCCTTTCTCGGCCAGTTCAGGCGACAGATGCGTTTTTGGTCCGTCGACTATGAGCAATGCCCATTGATTCTCTTTTTGGAGTCGATTTCGTTTTTCTGAGATTTCGTTGAAAATATGTTCGGAAACGATTGTATTGAAGAGAGCAGAGTTCACGTATCCACTTGTGTGAAAATGATTGACGATACCAAAAACTTTCAATCCCTCGAATTCTTTTTTTTCTGTTGTGGATGGCCAAATGAGGTGTGTTGAAAGATGCGTCCGATCAGCACATATAATTGGGAGAAGAGACGCGTTTTTTATTCGTTTTGGTGCAAGATGAGGTGGAGGCAACTTATCTGCGAAGTGAAGGAGGGTAGGTTGTTGTAGAGAGTGAAGTTGCAGGCTTGTCTCATCCGCGTTGAAAACGAGCTCGAAAGGGATTTTGAAGGAATTGATGGTCTGGGTGAGAAGAGTGTGAAATCCACTCAAATTAGAATATGTTGTTGCCGTGATTCGTTCAGAAGATGTTGATACTGGTTTCGAAACGGACAAAGATTTTTCATCTCGGACAAGATTATAAGCAAATGAAGGAGATATTGGTCTGTCGTTTGTTTCTCTATCGTGTTGACTGCGATACTTTTCTGCCTGGAACGCATTGAAAAAGATAAAAAGTGTAAACTCGCTCCACAACATCTTTTGCCGAGATTCGTTTTGATTTTTCAGATCCTCATGTAATGACTGTATCAATTTTTCTTCTTTCTTCTGAGATGCGAGGGGACGGCCCTTTTGAATGTCTCTTTCAAACTTCATTGCTTTCTTTGCTCTTCGCAAAATGTGATATTTGATTGACATTTTGTGGGAAAGTTCCAGAAGCGAGATACCAAAGTCTCGATGGATTATGATTGCCCGTTCAACACGTGGATATCGTCGATACTCCAATTCGGCAAGGATCCGTTCCAAATGAGGGCGTTGCGGTCGAGACGATCTTTTTCCCATTTTTTATGGGACTTCCGATTTGACGATCCAGCTGGGAAGAGTGAAGAAAAGTGACGAGTGACCAAATATGATGAAATGAAACATGAATTTATTCAAAAAATGAATCAAACAAGCCAATCAGAGACGATTTGTTCGATCGATATGTTTCCACGAATGACACCAATATGGACCAAATTTGACTCTTTTTGGAAATTTGCTCCTTTTTGGAAGAAGGGTACAATTCATTTATAATTTTAGCGGGGAATCGCTTTCGTCAGAGAAATGCCATAATTGAGAATAGTGTTGTATGCTTCATTGTAGGCAATACTCATATCTTTTCCACCAACGAGGATCTTGAATATTGTTCGAAAGATTGGGAGTTTATTCAGACATAGGCAAGTAGTGTATAGAACGAATTGGGAACCACATTGAAAAAGTGGTGAAAAGCGCCATCTTTCGTCATTTTTTCTCAGTGACTTCATCAAAAACAGTGTTTTTCTTCGTGTGTATGGAGTGAAAATTTGAATGAAATTTTGACAAAAATGTTGAAAAAAATATATGTTTGAATGACGGTGAGAGTCATCGATCAATAGAAACCGGATCAAAATCGGTGAAGTATTCGTGGAGTCTCGCCTCAGCGAGGCTTCGAACCCGCCAGGGGGCGAGATCTGTACCGTTCTGTAGTCAAAAAATCGAAAAATTGGATCATAATTTTTGAAAAACGGCCATATCTTGACAACCAACGGAGATCCAGACTCGAAACCACTCGCAATCGATCGAGGACTCGATTTTGCATATAGAAAAAGTCACTATACATGGATTATTCGCACAAATTCCTCGAAATTCCAGGTGGGCCCCGTGGGCCCCGATAATGGGGTCCAAAAATTCATTGACCAAAAACGTGGACAGACAGACATATGGACATATTTTTAGATCTTGAAAATATTTTCATACAAGGCCATATCCGACACGGTGAATTCATTGGTGGAGGAATTATTGAAATCGGATCAGTGGTTAAAAAGTTATGGATGTTTTAATTTTTATTTTTTTCATTTTTTTTTATTTTGTACTAAATGAATGCAACCGACACTTATAACCAAAGACGTCGAACGAATGCAAAGCAAGCGTTGATTGAGTCGATGAAAAAGGAGAATTGTGAACTCGTTTCTGATTACATTCACGGGTCAACACCGGTGACGTATGTTCACGATGACGTGCCATTTTTTATTTTTAATGAAAGAGCAAACAGAAATGAGTCGACTAAAATACAATTCACAAATGATTGAGAAAATGATTGATCATAATCTTTCGACGATCACTGAGAATGCAGCAGTCATTCACTCACTACAGACAGAAGTAGAAACGAATCAGAATGAAGTCGATACACTCAAGAAGACAACAGAAGCACATAACACTGCGATATCTTCAATCCAAAAAGTGGTGAGCACAAATGGATCAATAAGTTGTTCAGCTGGTATTACAACACCAACAATTGGAGGATTGATCAATGTGAATGGAGCGAATTGGAACATTTCAGAGGGATCACTTCCGAAGTATCCTGAAACATATCCGTCATCAACATTTAAGTCTGGTATTTCAATTTCACAATCGATTGCAGAAACATCAGGAATTCAGTTCAATGGTGATGGCATTATCATGTGGTCTCCATGTGACTCACCAGCTTTGTATTACTACGATGAGGACACAGGTTCAGGAGTGTTTTCAATATCCACAACAGGAAGTTTTTCTCAACTGTCAGACAGAAGAGTGAAAAGAAATATTGAACCATATCCCGATGTTCTTGAACAACTGAATAAAGTGGAAATTGTGCAGTACCAGTTCAACACATTCGACTCGAAGATTAACAAAGTGACAAAGCAAATAGAGAATGAGACTGATGAAGAACACTTGAAGAACTACAAAGAGAAATGTGAATGTTTGAAGAAGGAAAGTGAGAAGAAACACATTGGTGTGATTGCACAACAGATCCAAGAAATCTTTCCTGAAGTCGTGAATGATTCCAATCCAGATTGTCTTCAAGTTGATTATGCAGAACTCTCTTGCTTCTGTGTGAAAGCCATTCAGGAATTATCCTCTATCGTCGGACAACAACAGACAGTCATAAATGAACTACTACAAAAATACTCACCCTAGGTGGTTTCGATGACTTGCAAAGGCACGATAATTCCCTGATTAGTATTCCAACATGAGATCAACCAGAAATTCATAATACTCTTTGGTTATTTTTCCATTGATTG
This sequence comes from Blattamonas nauphoetae, assembly GCA_033064195.1. Classification (NCBI taxonomy): domain Eukaryota; phylum Preaxostyla; order Oxymonadida; genus Blattamonas; species Blattamonas nauphoetae. Next base: position 16,759 of record JARBJD010000614.1, on the reverse strand, counting down.
TCTCCGTTGTTTCCATCTCAATTGAATCACCAGAACTGTCTTTGAACCAGATCTTCACAATTGATTGTCGAGTAGTTAATTCGCACTTCTTTCGCTTCGCAATCTGTTCGTTGCAGAAAGCAACATATGAATCATTGTGTGCATCTGTCTGGATCCAATCACCATGGATTGTGATGTGCAGAGGAATATGTTTTGAGATGATGGTTGTTGAACCATTTATTTCTTCCTTCACATGAATAAGTTTGCAGTCAAGGAAGTGAACATATTTTTGATTTCGCGAATTGGTAAAATCAGGAGGGAGTTGAGCAGTGTGATGATTTTGAATTGCGAAGTATCGTTTGACCATCTTGGTTTTCTACAAAAATAAAAAAATAAAACTGTTCAATCATTAATATCCTCTCTTCACTTCTTCATACGCTTCTTGGAGTCGACGATCAATGACATATCGAACTCGCGGTTGTCCATTTTCAATCCAGAACAACCAGTATGATGCTTGATGTAATGCTAGAATTGGTGGAGGAGGTCCTTCTGGTGTTGATGTGAAATATGGATCAAGTTCACCTTGTTTGATTGGTGATCCTCTGTAGACAATATTGACGGACTCTGATGTTGATATTCCTTCTTCTCCACCAGCAATTTCACTTCGATCAGTTGGAACCATGAATGTGAAAGAAGTTGCATCTGTTGTTGCTCTATTCCTCTTATAATCTTTTCCTCTGAAGTCAAACGTTCGTGGCATACAAATTGAATTCTCAAACTCTTCTGTTGCAGAACATCCAATGAAATCACCATTTACCATCATCATTTGATAGAACTCCGGTGAGATCGTTGACATCGGGAAATTGGGATAGTTTGATCCAAGCATTTCGAATAAACCAACGTAGTGAGGATTTCTGAAGACTGTACATTCATTTGGTCGTTCAGGGAATAAGCACATCAGATTCATGAGATTGTTGAGCTTGATACTGATGGTTGATCTCACTCCCATTGCATTTGCTTTTGATTGAAATGATTGTGTGTCAATTCTTTCAGCTTTCAAGACATACAATGTCTTTGAATACGTGATGAAGAGTGATTGTTTTGTTGCATCTGTGATTTGATATCCATAACAAATTGTTGAGACTTTGTCCACTGATGAATTCAGAACAGATGAAACGACTGATTCAGTACGATACTCTGAAATAAGGTCATCCCGATAAAGATCATATTGTTGAATCGGATTTCCCATTTGAGTAAATTCCTGTGTCACATTCGTGTATTCTCCTTCACGCACAAAATCCATCTGAGGACGATTCACCATTTCAGCCAAATCCTTTTCTGGATAGCGATCACGACTATTCTCGAGATTTTTTCTAACAACAGTGGACAATCGAACAGGACAATACACAAGTGAATCTGTTGTCAAATGAAATCTCAAACGCAGATTACCAAAGATTGAATTCGGATATTGATCAAAGGTACTTAATGGTAGGAGATTCACAAATGGAATAACCAATGGAATTGTAAATGTGATCGTTGGAGTGTCAGGATCCCAAATTGGAGTGTGATAGTATCCGCATACACTTGGATCCATTCTCTGAACATTTTCCCAAAGACTGAAACAATGCTTCATGTTATTTTTCTCTTCATGTGACTTGAATGTGTGATACAGAAATGATTCATGAACATGATTGTTCTGAAGTGAATTGTCGATGATGTTCCCTTGACTGTCGACGAGTCTCATGTCTCGAATTGCATCTGAGGATGATTTGTATCCGTAGAACATTCCATAGACTTCAGCTCCTCCTTGAAAATGCATTGTTGGTTGATGAAACGGAACAGTAACAGTGAGATCTATTCGCAAATGACTCTTCGCAAACTCGGTCACATCATGTCCATCATAGCACAGTGGAACTTCAATCTCATCTCCAATTCTGCATGGCATAGGAGGATTCGTTGGATGCACTTCTTGAATTGAATAGACATGAGGTTCTGAATCCCATTGTTTAGGAAGATACGATTGCACTTCGATTTGCTCAATTAGTGTCGATGTTGGTTTGGATTGATTTGATCTGATACTTCTCATTTATAGAAAAATAAAAAATACAATATACAATAATTTCTTTTGTACTTTTTCAATTCGGTATAATCCCTAAATCTTTATGTAGTGCTTTCAATGTGTGATTTGGATAGTATTCAACTCTTGGTTCGTCACTACTGTATCGTAAGACCCACCACGTGGTTGCAGTTGTTGCTAATATCGGTGCTGGAGGATGCGTAAATGTTGTCATATCTCCACCACTTTGACTTGGATTATAAACATTGTAGTCGGTGTCGAGATTACCTTGATAGATCGGTTGAGATCTCAAAGTGACTGGAACATTCTGACCTTTGGAACTGATGGAATCATTACAGTTTGTTGGACATCCACTTCTTTGTGTTGAGAAGCACAGAAGGAAGTCAGTATTGTCATGAATTTGTCGCACTCTTGTCATGGTTTCATTTGGATAATTCATATCATTTCTGAGTTTATCTTCAACAAGAGAATCTGTTAATGATCGCTCCAGATCATCAGGGACAGCTAGGTACGAATCAAGATTGAGAGTCGATAATGCGAACTGATAGAAGCGAGCTCCAATAGTGGTAGTCGGATTATCCGGATAGTACTTGTTGAGTAGATTCACACGAAGATCCTTCTGCATTGGATTGTGGAAGCAAGTGACTTCATAATCGTAATGACGAAACAGTAACATAAGATCCTTTGCATTCGTGAGTACCATTTGTTGAGTACAATCAATTCCTTGCGCTGTTGGTGTTTTCTGAAATGGATAGAACGAGATTCTCTCTGCCGGAATTGTTCCTGGACGATTCGTGTACATATTCCTGAGACTCTCTTTCGCGATTTCTTTCATTTTGTATCCTGCACTCATGCAATATACATCATCAATGCGATAATCAGTGATGTTGAGGGAAATGTACTGATCTACATATTCTGGTTCAGTAGCCACAACGCCAGCAGAATTAAAGTAGATGTCTTGAGTCACTGTTGGTTGCAGAAATGATTGGCCAATCTGAACGAAGTTCTTGGTGCATGATGTGACAAGATTGTTCAGAAAGAATGGACGATGTTTAATGCAATCGGCAATTGATGTTTTTATTGGCGGTGCTGCTTTCGTCCCAACTACAATTGATGATTGAGTATTTTTGAAAGTTAGTTCAGGATTTACTGGACAACAAACGAATGCATTCTCATTGATGTACACACTCAATTTCAAATCACCAAATAGACAACGAGGATAGTCAGTCATTCCTGAGAATATAAGAAGATCTTCAAGATTGATTGACACACGAATTGGCACATCGATTGTATCTTTGAAAACACCACTTCCATTCGTTGTCGTGAAATCCGATAGTGGAATGTACACCCCGGCAACAGATTCATCGTGTGTCCAAGCATTTTGCCAAGGTGTATGTGAGTGTTTTCGGTTCTCCAATTGACTCTTCGGTTTGATCATGTTGTAGATATGTGATTCCATCGACACGTCATTGTTTGCTGTGCTAGTGATTCTTTGATTGTTGTGAAGAACAGTGAATCTACTAAAGATTGATGCCGAATGTTTGAGTCCGACGAAGATGAATATTCTCTCATTCATGAACGATCCAACTCTTCCAGATGTAGTTTGCCAATTGTTGACTTTCAGAGTTGCTGTCATAGTGAAAGTAATGAATGAATCATCAATTTGACAAATGTCCTGATTACCAGTGAGTGGAATGATGATCTCTTGTCCTTTGTAGAAGCGTGAATTCTCCGATGGTTTCAACTCTTCGATGGAAGTGCTGTGTGCGCCATCGTTCAATAGGAAATTGACATGATGTTCTGACATTAATTGCTGTTGGATTTGACCAATATCATCTCTGGTGTACTTTATTGATCCAGTACTGTTTCCAGTCAATGTTGATGCTCCATGTCTTTTGTTTGTCAGATGTGTAATGTGTGAGTTCATTTTAACAAAAATAAAAAAGTCCTTTTTGCTCATTTCCTTTTCAACTTTTTCTTCGCTTTTGGTTTCAGCTTTTCTTCCAATCTCAGTATTTCTTCTCTGAGTTTATTCGCAAGCGAACCATTTCCTTCATTGATTGCTTGCTCGTATTGTGCCATCTTTTCTGCATGGATTTGTTGGTCCGATTTCACATCTGGTATCATTTCCACACCTGTCTGTGCAATCTTGGAAATCACTGGTCCAACGAAGGGAATGAGATTCAAAAATGGAGCTCCAATTCTGAGAATGGTTTTGCCGACTCCTGCTAATTTTGACAACCAACCTGGTGCCATTTATGTAAAAATAAAAAATGTTAATATTGGAGTTATAATCCTTTGAATTGAATTTTTGAATTCGACGACTGAGGGATGTCATCATTGGAGTATCGTCCATTTCGTGGAGGATCGTAATCAATCATTTGTCTCGCCTCTGCAAGGCTTCGAACCCGACTGGGGTCGAGTCTCGCCAGAGGCATCGAACCCTCCTGAGGGGAGAGTGGCTTTTGTGACTGATTCATTGCTTTACTTTGCTGATAGGAGTCCATCATTCCTCCTAATCCTTGAAGAATTCCTCCTGCTGTTTGTCCGAATTTACTGTTGGTTTGTGACAGTAATCCACCTCCGACTTGAAGTAATGAGGGTGCTAATGGTTTGATGAATTGAAAGAATTGTTTGCCAATATTTTTGAGTTTGTTGAAACTTCCTGGTGCCATTTTAGTAAAAATAAAAAATCTAATTCGTCAATTAATCTAACGGGGGATTGCCTTCGTCAATGAAATACCATAGTTGAGAATAGTGTTGTATGCTTCGTTGTAAGCAATACTCATATCTTTTCCTCCAACACGGATCTTGAAAATGGTTCTGAATATTGGGAGAGAATTAATGCATGAACATTTTGTTGACAGATCATCCAATTCGATTACCACATCGTTGATTCCAGTTAATGTCGCAATCAGTGCGCATAAATCACTTTGGTTCGTGATCAGTTTCTTCGAAGGTTCAATGAGATTATTCAGTAGTTTCTTTTCACAAGCGAAAGCATTCTTGTAGACGAGCAGTAGTTGATCTTTGAATGCTGAAATATTTGACGTGTATTCCCGCAGTGGTATTGAACGGTTCTGGATCGGTGCTGATGGATATGTCTCCAGTGGTGGTGGATCATATTTATCTCGTTCATTCGTGACCACAGGTTCAGAGCACACTCTTTCCATCTCCATCTTTGACCCTCTATTATCTACTCCAGATTTGCTTCGATCTTCAATGATGACATTGTTGGTGATTGACGTTGGAACAGAAGAAGAACTTGTGTGTTTCGTAAATTGACAACTGAGAATTGGTTGCATAACTTTCTATAAAAATAAAAAATGATTATTTATGTTTGAATTAACCGCTTACTCCCATGGTCTTGACCAAATGTGCGTATTGAGCGTATTCAGGCATGTAATCCTTTTGGTATCTACCGATGTCTTCAGTTCTTGTTTGATATGCTTCCCGCGTCAGTTGATTCACAAGTGTTGAGATGTAGGTAGTATGTCGACCCAGGAAAGTACTTAAATCTTCTGTGCTCTCAATGATTTCGAGAAACTGTGGATGAATCTGTTCCTTAAATGCTTTTCTTGTCTTTAATCTCTGATGTTCTGGATTTGAACTGATGAAATTTTCAACATAGTCTTCAAGCTGAATTCAAACCATTGATCCCACATCCTCGATGCAATTGAAAATTGAATGGAATTGCTATCTGTTGTTGTTCTCGACTTGCACGATAAACCTTCAACGTCTCATTCATGAATTCAACCAACTTCTTTCGATCTCATGCAGTTGTTTTGATCGTTGTTCTTGCATTTCTGGCAGCTAATGGTTGATGGTACTTCATCTGTGCCATGTGGTTGTGATGAAAATTCTGATGGACAGCTTTGATTTTTCTTCCGTTATCTTGACGAAATTTTGTCGATCTGATATGTCTGAATCCTATTTTGCGTCGATGATTCATGGTGTTGGAACTCATTGAAATCTGGATGGATTGAGATTTGAGTCTCGATGATCCAGGTTCGATCACTGTGATATGGTGCAAGCATGAAACCATTGGCGGCGATCAGATCTTTTGTGTCTTTGTCGTAGACCATCACATCAGGAACTTTACCATATTTTTCCATTTTCACTTCCCAATTGTGTCCAGTTCGTTCAATATATTCCAATGCTGATGGAACACTACTGAGTGCAGAATTGAATTTGGTGCGAATGTCATCATCAGCAAAGATTTGTTTCATCGCATCTCTGGTTGCCTGTTCATATCTCATTTTCGGTCTCTTCGCCTGTGCTTTTCTTTGTGGTGGATTGAACTTTATCTTTTCAGTCATGTTGTTTTCATACAAAATAAAAAAATGAAAACTACATTTTAAATGCAGATAAATCATAAATGAAAAGATCAACATCGGCAAAACCTTTGGTTTCGCGGAGGGTGGAACCCTTTTCATTGACAGCATATGTTAATGCAAAATTGAGTGAAGCTTCAAACAGAAATGTTTCACACGAAGTCCAATCACAGATTCATCCAGACTTGAATTTCAATCGCAATAGTGTTAATGTCCTCGTTGGAAACAGAGGAAGTGGGAAGACATTCAATGCTCTTCGAGAGATTGCCAAACTACAAAACGTTCATGTTCGGAATGAACTGTTCCATTTGTTCGTCTTCGTCACTGATAAGAACATTGATCCAACCTTCGATAAATTCAAACCAATCCTGAACGTTCCATACGTGAAAGTGAAATATGACGATGCACTACCATTTCTGTTGGAACTCTCTGAATCAAAAGCTGCTTATGAAGAGACTATTGACAATCAGTGGCAGAATAAAATTACTGATGAATGCAGAGAGAATCTCTTTGACTCACTTTACATCGATGATTTCTCAGTGAAGAATCTCCAAACGATTATTCTCCTTGACGACTGTTGCAGAATCCTAGGTGAACGAAGAACATCCAAAAATAGAATGACGATGATGGACTTGTTATTGGAGAATCGACAACCGAAGTTCACATTCTTTCTGACGATGCATGAGCTCTTCAGTTTGTCAGCAGATATGAAGTCAAACATTGATTCGATGTGGATCTTTGGAGGCTTCAACAAAGAACGAATCAGTCGAGTATATCCGCAGTTGAACTCCCCAATTGATATTCGACACTTCTGGAATGTCTACCAACGAAAACAAAAATGTGAAGCAATCATTCTTCGATACAACACTGATGGAGTTGCACTGACTGAGATCAACAGAGATGGTTTAATCAGAAGGGTCAGTTAAGTCTTGGATGAGATTACCGATTGTCTCGTCAAGACTTCGAAGCCTCATGCTGAGAGAATCTGTCAACGTTCGAATTGATTCTTCGATGTCTGATTATCTCTGATCAATCGAGGATTCCGCTATACTTTCATTGTTGACTTTTCTCAGTGCTATCTCACCTCTTATTTTTGTTATTCTGTATCCATCAATTTGGATCATACGATTTAGTTTTTGAGTCGTCAATTCATTCAATTCCTTTCTATTCTTTTCCAAATATCTCTGAAAGTCATGAATGTTTGTGAACTCTTTCTGTTCAGGATCAAAAGGTTCTAATATTTTCATTGATGTCATTTCACTGAAATAAAACTTCTGAAACATTTCGAAACTACACCAAATTAAATTCATCAATGAACTCTGGTGACAAATCGTCGATGGAAGCGGCATGATATCTCGTGTGTTGAATAGGAACGTACACCACATTCGATAAACTGGTGAGTCCATTCAGCAATGATGCCACCACATTTCCGTGTTTGTACTCAATGAATTGTCCCACGAATTGAAACTGTCTTCGCTTCTTCTGAAATTTGGCAGCAGTTTTGTTCAAATCTAGATGAATCAACAGAATGTTTCCTGGTTTGTATCGCCAAAGCATCTGTGTTGTCTGTTGTCTTTGGATGGTCTTTAATTGTTCTTCGCAACTTGGAGATGTACAGTGCTTCGATTTCACGATTGTTTTGTGCTTGCTGTGGAGTGAATTTGTTCCAGAACGCTCGATGTGGAGTCACGTTGTAATAGTTTACCATCTGATTCATCAGTGAATGATTGGCCATCTGTGTCGCATTGTCTTGGAATCCATCTCTGATTGTTCTGATCACTCGATCGACAATTCGATTATGATTTGTGAATGGTGAGCTTGTGAAATATGTACTGACTTTCTGCTTCTCGAAATAAGAAGATGCTTCATTAGTCCAAGCAGATTCTCCATCACCTCGAATGTTGTTGACTTTGACACCACGATGATGAATGAGATCGTTGATTGCAGTCTTGACTTTGCTCCATGATTTATCAAGAACAGGAATGACTACCAGATATTTTGTGTTGATGTTGATGGCAAAGAGATAAATCTGCAACACTGTTTTCGACGTTGGTGATTGAATGAAAACAAGATCAATTTCCCATGATCCTGACTTCGGTGAGAAATAGGGTCGATCACACTTCTGAGGAACCTTTCTGTCTGATGTCTGGTGGATCACCTGTGATTGACTTCGACATGAACTGCATCTTCGACCTGAATGGATATGAAATTTTTCAACCGGTCTTGTCTCATGGCGATCCATTGGTAATCCATTGGCGATATTTGCTCGTTGTTTTTCCCGTAAGTTCATTGTTTGTTTTGGATTTGCTAGAGTCCATCGGTGAACATATTCATCGTACCAATCTTGAAATGATCGTCCACCATACGGGATTTGTTTAGGATGAGCAATAATGAAATCAGTATCATCACTATCAACAGCTCTGGGTATGTGTGATAAAATAAACAAGTCACGATTCATCTTCTTCGAATCGACAATCTGTTTTGTGATGAATTGTTCCATTCGCTGTTGATTGTCCATGATTGAGTTCTCAGCTTTGATTTGTTCATCTTCTGAATTGTCTTTTGTTGATGATCAAACATCCCTTTCATCACTTCCAATTTATCGAGGACTTGGCGAGTGGTTAATTCCGATCGTGTCACCTCTGATGGATTCATTGACACAATGTCAGGCACCTGTGAAATTGTCAGAAATAAATCTTCATTGAACCTTCTCTCCCGTGCTGGAAAATCATGATGTGATTGTCTCGCCTCTGCGAGGCTTCGATCCCGACTGGGGTCGAGTTTCAAACGTCTCTTCTTCCCAGGTCTGATTGATGATGAAAGTGTGGAATCGTTGGACATTTGCTTTGGAATTGCTGGAGGTGTAGCCAGTTCACCAAAATGTATTTGATTGACTTCATTAAGTATTGTCGATAGGCTTGATATGCTCGTTCAGCAGTATCTTCGTCAATATTTATTCTGAGAAATTGATAAATAAACTGTTGAATCACTCTTCTTGCATCTGAAAGTGACAAATTTGGAGATAATTCTGCAAGTAACCAACCATTGAAATATGTTTGATCGTTGTGTCATTTTCCGATAAAATCTCCGAAGTGAAAGACGGGTAAAATTTGCGTTGGATCATTTCTGATATTGGAAATTTTGCTTCGACTGTGCTGTTTAAATACAAGTAGGTGTTTCACTAAATCCTCGATCTGCTGTGGATCATCATTTATTCAAAAATAAAGTTTGCTTTTTATTCAATTTTGTAATCCACTGCTTTCAGTCCGTGAATGAATGGAGGACATGATTCATTTTCAAGTACAATTGCCTTCAGATGAATTCCACTGAGACTGAGTTTCTGCTGTTGTATTTTCGCAATCTCAAATCCATTGGTGTCATCATCAGAATGAACTCTTCTCGTCTGAAAGTTCAATGTTGTTGTCACTGTTTTCTCTCCATTAAGACACTTCACATAATCGTCACTTGTGATATTCGTTTTCTTCAATGACACACCTTTGATTTTGCATTTCTCATCGAGAGAGTAGCACTTGGGTGCGAGACAGATCATCTGTTCACCTTCCTTTTCAATTGCTAGTCCTAACAGTTTCTTCTCATCATCAACTCCTTTTCAGGATTGGGAAACCATTCATATTTGTGAGCATCATAGAATTCCTTGTCAGCAATCACGGATTCAAATTGTTGATGAATTCCAGCATTTGGATCTCCACTAATCGCCCAATATGCAGAGTCAGTATCTCCCTCACAGAAGTGAATCTTGTTCATGTCTAGGCATTTATACATGAAGTTGTAGATGAAATTCAGATACCAGAACTTGGCATTGTCGAGTGTGAATACTGCTTCTTGCAGACATGTTTTGCACGATGCTTTCTCTCGATCTTCAATCACAATGTAGTTGTCCTCATTGATCTCTCTTGTCGCACAAATCCTTTCATCATTTGTTTCAAGTATGTTCTCTTCTCATTGCAGATTGTGATTGAGTTGTATTTCTCAGTGTTCATTCCATCGTATCCGTAGCTACCATTCAAGTTCGTCTTACAGAACTGTTCTTTTCCCTTGTTTCCAACCTTCATTGCTTCAATTCTATCATTCATGAACGAGGTCACGAATGGTTCAAATCCAGCATGTCTCGAGAACACCATCACACTCTTTACGTCATCAATAATAAAGTGGCAATAGTCGATGAGGAACCACAGATAGTATGTCGAAAAGAACATATACTGATCGTGTGTGCTCAAAAGTTGGGTCAGCTTCCGTTGTTTGTCATCAGTCTTCAATCCATGTTTCTTCATCAAAGCATAAGTCTCTCCAATGTTTTCTTCTGTTGAATTGACAATGATGTTTCTGAAGATCGGTGGGAAGTTAATGAAATCATTGATGTGCTTCTCATCGATGTGTCCTTTCAACTCTGCAACGAATAGTGTCTTCTGATTCTTGTCTTCGATGATCTCACGACCTTGAGAATCATTTGTGAGGGTATACAAGCATCTTCCTGGCATGTACATTCTGTGATTAGTATACGGATTGTTCTCGTTCTTGATTGAGGAGAAAGCACTTGGATACAGTGAATTAAAGTCAACACCACAAACGTGAGTCATGATGTGTTCAGTATCGGTTGATTTGACAACACCATCTTCAAATGAGAAGTGATTGATTGGTGTCACGTCTTTGATATTCTGTCGATGTTGAACATTCGATAATCCACCAGTAACTGCTGCTCTCAGTTTGTGATATGTTTGCTCATGTGTCAGAGTCATTGGTAATGATTTCCAGATGCAGTACTTCTTGAGTTGAATTCTCAATCGTGTGAGATGCTCATCCTTGTCTGACTTGTAGGTGTTGCAATAATCACAGCAGATCTTCACGTTCTCTTTGAATGACCTTTTGCATTGTCGATTCTGTCCAACGTTGGTCGCACTGCTTGTGAGAAACTGCTTTTGCAAATGTAACAACATTTTGACATTCATTTAAGAACCATTCGTAGTCAGATTCAATGACATTGTTGTCAGTATTGCGATGAGCTTTCATGTCTTGATACCTGTATCCTTCAACTTTGTATTTCCAGTATTGTTTGGTGATTTTGATTGGTCCAGATTCGTCACATTCATTATAGTCTTCATCAATATCAAAAGTCTTTGTAGGCACACGCATATTTGATTGCAGAAGCGTTGGCTGACAGTGAGAGATTGTGCAACATATCCACTTTGTATTGGAAGTTCAGATCAATCAGATTGTCCAGAGGTGCAATCATGCATTCGACGTCTCGGATGTTGTAGAATTTGAGATATTCCCAGCGGTTCTTGAATCCTTGCTTCTTCCAATCATCAAGGTACATTTGATAATCGCTGTCGGACATTTCACTGTTGTTCGAGACTCGAATAGAATTCATATTTGGAGAATGGTTCTTGTTTGCTTAGTACTGTATCGTAGTCTGAGTGAATCAAAGATTCGTAAGCAACGAATGATTTCTGGAGTGTGGTGTTTCCTCCAAAGGCTTTACTGCATTATCCAATGTCATTGGTCCTGTGTACGACATCATATCAATGAATCGAAGAACTTGCTGCGTCTTCTCATGTCTGATCAATACTTGTTTGTACTTCGTTGTTGATCCAAGGAAGCTCACGACTTTCCAATCCTTGTCAACGAGATCACGGAAGATGAGATTGATGTCGAATCTTGAACTATTGAATCCAATCACACTGACTTCATTCTGAGATGGAATCTCTGGGTCTTCGTAGTAGTTGTCCTCTCGTACTGTCTCAGCATATTTGAAGAGTTCTCTGATCCATTGCTTCACAAAATCCTTTCCATCTCGAAGATCAAAGTAGATTGACTTCACTCCTGATTTTGTCTTAATTGCTGATGCAACAGAGAGAGGCTTCAAATGTGAGATCAACTGAGTATTATCATCAGAGAATAGATTGTCAAGAATGAGATCTTCCATCGTTTCGAAATCGTATGTGATGTAGTATTGTGTTGGTTTGAATTCGTCTTGTCTTTGTGTGCCATCAGAAATTCATGGGTCTTATTGTTGAGAATATGTGGAACATACGGTCTTGGTGTACGATCGAGGGAGATCTTCTTCACATGTTTTCCATCAAGTTCTTTGCATTCTGCTAAATGCTTCTCATAGTATCTCTTGAAGTTTGTATCTTTCACTTGAAATCCTCTTGATTGACAATAAGGACACAGTTTATATCCAGTGATTTTCTCAGGATCAACAATGTACATCAAATGAACAAGCGTTGCAGTGAGTGGAATCATCAGAACATTTAGAACTTTTGAATCATCATTCTCGTTGATGTACGATTGACTGAGGAAGTAACGTTTCTTATCTTCATCGTATTCATAGATGTGAACTGTGATGTTGAATTTTGTCATTGCTTTCTCCATATCACAAGCAATATCAAAGCCAGGATAATTGCGTAAATACTCCGTTAATTGATGTGATCGAAGGTGTGTAAGATTCTCAAATTCTGCAAACAGTTTGTACGCTTCTGTGTTTCTCATATTGATTGAGATTTTCTTACCAGGAATTTCAGGAAGTGTGAGGAACGATAATGATTGAAAGAAGCAAATGTTGAACTCAGAATCAATGTACCGAATGTTTCTCGTTTTGATGTGTTCACAAAGGATGGCATTCGCTTTCCTGCCACTGGAAATCGATACACAGCAACAAGAATGGAATGGAAAGCAATGAACATTGTTTTCGTATCCATGAGTGTCTCTCTTGTGATTCCTTGATGAGATTGATTGCATATTTGGAATACTCATTGATATCCGGCTCGTTTCTGATCACCGTCGGAAAACTCTTCGATGAATTCTCCAGTTCTTGTCTGAAATCGTTGTACAGCGTCTCATCACCATCTTTTCTTTCAACAATCTTTCCAAAATCGATGCTGATCTTGAATGGATGATCCTTCTCTTTGTCGTACACAGATTTGATGAAGGTGGTGATTTCCTCAACAGTTTTCAAATGATTGTGGAAGTACAACTGATAAGGTTTTCCATTAGCATTAACCTTATCAACCTCGTTCTTTTTGAACTTCTTTCGTGCCTTCAATAAACAGGAATCAAATGCAGTTTTGTTTCGTGGTTCCGCAAGTAAAATACATTCATTGAATCCATCAAAGTGCTTCACTTCTCTGTTTTCCATTTGTTCATTTTTCTTTTGAATGATCAGTAGATTCTTCATCCAATGATCCACCAATTTCTCCTCAATCGACTTCAGTTTCCGTGTGATTTTGAACACTTCCCTTTTCAATTCAGTTTCGTTAATTCTCGGATGTGCTTTCATGTCCATGATTATGACATTGTGATCCTCAGTCGACATCTCTCGTCTGTTTTTCACTTCTTTCAGAAACAAACGAAGATTGGAGAAGGTGAGATTTGTTGTTGGATATGGAAACTCAACATCTCGGTGTCGTAGCATTGAAAGGAGAAATGAATAATGATGTTGATAGTTTGTACTATTTGGATTGTATGTTCGACCATCATCAAATCTGAAAACTGTATTTGGAAATAGTTCTTGAATTTGTCGAATATCATTTTTACGTGAGACTGTTGTCATTTACTACAAATTAAAAAATAAAATAAAAAAGATTCGTCATTATTTTTGATTTCTCAAAGGTGGTTTATTCTTCGCTTTCAACCATGAATCGAGTCGAATTCGGTAAACTTTATCATCTCCAATCACCCGATACGTGAACGGTGTGAGCACTTGCTTGTACTCACCAACGAGCTCACAGTTGTATTTCCTCAGTTCGTTTTCAACAAATGATTGAGTGTAGTGTCGACGTTGTGACTTGTGAGGTCGATTACCTTGATTCCACAACTTCGGTTTTATCCTCCATTCGACGCCTTCATGAACATAAATGACCGGTGTTGACCCGTGAATGTAATCAGAAACGAGCTCACAATTCTCCTTTTCATCGACTCGATCAACGCTTGCTTTGCATTCGTTCGACGTCTTTGGTTATAGAGTGTCGGTCGCTGCGAGACTCTCACCGATCGAAGCCTTAGACTCTCACCGAGGGTTCGAAGCCTTAAAATTTGAAAAATAAAAATAAAAAATGCCCATAACTTTTAACTACCGATCCGATTTCAATAAAACTTGCACCAATGAATTCGCCGTGTCGGATATGACCATGGATGAAAATATTTTCAAGATCTAAAAATATGTTCATATGTCTGTCTGTCCACGTTTTTGGTAAATGAATTATTAGACCCTATATCAGGGCCCACGGGGCCCACCTGGAATTCGAGGAATTTGTGCGAATAATCCATGTCTAGTGACTTTTCTATATGCAAAATCGAGTCCTCGATCGATTGCGAGTGGTTTCGAGTCTGGATCTCCGTTGGTTGTCAAGATATGGCCGTTTTCAAAATTATGATCCAATTTTTCGATTTTTGACTACAGAACGGTACAGATCTCGACGAATACTTCACCGATTTTGATCCGGTTTCTATTGATCGATGACTCTCACCGTCATTCAAACATATATTTTTTCAACATTTTTGTCAAAATTTCATTCAAATTTTCACTCCATACACACGAAGAAAAACACTGTTTTGATGAAGTCACTGAGAAAAATGACGAAAGATGGCGCTTTTCACCACTTTTCAATGTGGTTCCCAATTCGTTCTATCTATACACTACTCACATTGTCATTCAAGAGATGGAATATCCCGATCATCATCAAAACTTCGAATTTCTCCGAGATCCGACCCATAAATCTTTACTCAAGACTGTCAGTCGGGATTATCGTGATTTTATGAATGTTTGATGATCAAAAAGTTCGTGCACATCTTCGAATCTCGTCTTCGAATCTCGCACAGCCGAGATCGACAAAACACCGGCTCGAGAGATTTGTCTCGTTATCTGATTCGGATTCTCGATCTTTTTACGATCTCAAAAAGTCTCACCATTTTTCATACAGTGAGAGGTTGTGATGAGATGAGATCATTGATACCGAAATTAGCGAGATCCTCAGCCTCCTCCGCAAGAAAATGAAAACATTCGTAAAACCAAATTGGCCCCATTCTCAGGCTTCTGATTAGGATCCGACTGATCCGACCAGTTTTGATCCGAACTTCCATAGAATGCTTTTTCTTACTGTTTTGTGAACTTTGAGTCTTTATTCGAACAAAAAGTGATAATGAAATGAAAATAGGGAAATGTGAACACTTGTTTCGAACTTTAGGGTCTGAGTCGATTCAAGCATTTGGTTCTGAACACAAGAATGAAGACAACTTACAACGAGGAGGAGCATTCCGTGATCAAGATTCATGCGAATTAACATCGAATGATCGTCAGAATAGATGGTTTCATCATTTTCAAAACTATGACAATGGGATCGATCCATTGGAGAATGCTAAGAAACTCGTTGATGTGACCGGAAACTCCTTTTATTCATGTTTTGAATATGGTAAAGTCAAAATATCAATAGGAAATGTGAAGAAAACAACAGAAAATAGTAGAAAGTGACAAATTTAGTGAAATCTCGAAGCTCCCAAATAGGCGATGATCGGACCTCACATTTGTGCCCGTCGGCTCAATTGATCCTCCAGCATGGTGCAAAAATGCAGTTAAAATAGATGTGTATAAATGATGGAATGTCGAAAAAGGAATAAAAAGACATACTGAATCATGGAGAGGAGACAAACTTTTGGTGGGAAAAAATGAGGTGATTGTCAGGCTAAACGGCCTGAGGACACACAATCCCAAGTTTCAGTCCATATTGAGTGCTAGAGAAAAACAAAGAGATCAGAATCAACTCAACTCAGAAGAAGACACCTCATTCAACACATTTGTACACAAAATGGCAATTGAATTGGGAGCTTCATTTTGAGCAAGATATCTCCCAGATATGCTCTTTCTCAGAAGAAGGGTTCTTTGCAAAGTGTGTCGAGAAGCAGTTGCTGACGAACTGCATGGAAGCTATCCCTACATCACCACTCATGGTGATCCTACTCACATCATATCCGCGAACATCTTTCTTCGAAAATACACAGGGAATCTGTCCAAAACAACCCCAAATTATGTTTCTTCCCGATCGCCCATCAATTCCTCACGATGAGGTGATCCTAGTGGCCAGAGATTCTGTGATACACTTTTCTTGCAAAGAACAACCTTCAAACGATTTTTCTTCAGCTGACACACCATATTGGTGCGAGAGGCATCCACCACAACTACGCATTCCATTATCTTCTGTCCATCATCATCAGACTTTTGTAGATTCCCTTGATTCTCATTTCAAAATTCTTCGATTGAATGAGATAGCAGACCGGATTCTTCTCGGTGATAATTGGATGCAGGTGTGATTATTGTGGCAGAGGAAAATCTTTTCAGTGATGATACGATTCTTGA
>JARBJD010000613.1:0-29075 GCA_033064195.1 Blattamonas nauphoetae | reverse complement strand
TCCTCTCCCATGGCCTCTTTGTCAAACATACTCACATTCAACTTTGACTGTGAGTGTGGGGAGAATATTAGGAAGGAGTGGAGGGTGGACTGCGTTCTCGTATCGTGCTTCTTCGTCTCCTGGTACTCTGTCTCCCACACCCACTCTGGCCAGTACTTCTTCAGCCGCGCCTTGTCTTGCGTGCGATCGGAAAGGAGGATGGAGAGTGTCGGCTGCACAACTACCTCCTTCTCCTCCTCATTCCTCTTCCGGTTCACCTCGCCCTTCCTCACCTCATCTCTTCTTCAAAAGCCTAAAAGAACATGTAGCTGCTGTTTGTACAACTCTGAATCTCATTTCTTTGTTATTTCCCTCACAGCTCGTCGATCATTGCTTTGGGTTGTGAAAATCGGAAAATACCCTCTTGCAGGCATTTCTCTTGTAAGAACGATTGTTGTATCAGCTGCGACACTGTGTTGATGTGACTTTGGAACCACTACAGGGTATAGGGTGGAATTCCATTCACAAGTTTGGCGGGTTGAGATGACATGTTTCAGCTGTGATTGAAAGAGGAAAGGCTGGAAAAGAGATCGCTTGAAGCACAGATGGGATGAATCGAGTGCATGCTGAGTTGAAATAGCGGGGTTGTGGAGGTGACGATTCAGTCGTCACAACCGACCAAGAATGCTGTGAGAAGAAATAAGCCCACAGCTTGTCTCTGCCCGTTCCGATGTTCAACCTCCAAAACAATCATCGAGCGAGACACAGGTGAGTATACAGCCACATGCGAGCAGATCGGCGGGGTTGGTTCTTTCCGGGTGTCAGGAAAGTCCAGGTTGGCTTCGCGATATCCAGTGCAGATAAATCATTCATTCTGTTCCGATTCATCCCCAAACGCACATAATGGTCCGTTCTCCACAGCCGGGTGAAGATAATGTGATGACTGTGTGACCCCTCTGTATTCACAAATTGCCACACAAGCGTCTCCAAGTCCAACACAAACAAGTCATCTGTAGATATAGTTTCGCTGGTTTGGAGGGAGACTCCACCGACAATGAACCTGACATTGACCAGAAGAACAAAAGAAGAGAAATTATCAAAATAAGAAAGGAAAAGACGAGAATGAATAGAGGAACGGTGCAAATGGAAAATACAGACGTAATCATACATATTTTGTCCCAGATCTGACCTGTACGCGATGGGTGGAGGGATGTCTCCACTCGTTTGCTGTTCTCTCGATTCCATCTTCTCCAAATCAAGTGTGAAGAGTGTGTTTGTCACCTCCTGGTCAAAAGACAGGCAATGTCATCCAAAAATGATTCCTTGGCTTTCGACAACGCTTGACCCGAAAACTGATAGCTGAATCATCAAACACAATTCATAACAATCAAATGGGAATGGTTGGGAACACAAAAGAAAGAGTACACACCTGGAACTCGAGGGGTGAGGATGTTTCGGGACTGTTTCGGTGATTCGGTGAGGGGTTTGAAATGAACGACGACGGTGGATAGAGACGACATCGAAAATCGAAACCATGTCGAGAGGGTCTTGATATCATCCAAAAGAGCAAGAGGAGCACCAGACATGAAAATGAGAGGAAATGGATTCTGTGAGGTTTGATCATCCCATTGACAGGAACGTTGTGTATCCTTCTCCAACCTGTGACCTCAATTGTCCAAAATCGTCCAGCTCTGTCATGAAAACACCATCTATGATCATTTTGGTAAATAATGTGAGTTTTCGACATGGAGAATGGTGATGTTCATCCTGTGATCTCACCCATATTTCGAAATTTCCCGGTCACTGACGGTCAGTACTTTTTGGAAAAAAGTGACCGGTCACCCCCGGTCAGGCCAGTATATATTAAATGAATCCAACTGCGATGTACAAGGAAAGACGTCGAGTATGTTCAGAACAAGCATTAATTGAATCAATGAGAGAAGAGAACTGTTCACTAGTCTCTGAGTATGTCAGAAATAATGTGCCGGTGACGTATGTTCATGAGGGAGTTGAATGGAGAATAAAACCAAAGTTGTGGAATCAAGGAAACAGACCTCACTTAGCAAAACGTCGACACTACACTCAATCATTCGTCGAAAATGAACTGAAGAAATATAATTGTGAGCTCGTCGGTGAGTACACCAAAGTTCTGGTTCCATTCACATATCGGGAGATTGGTGGAAGTGAAGTGTTCAGAATTAGACTTGATTCCTGGCTAAAGGCAACGATAAAGCCCCATCAGAGAAAACAGAAATAAACGCTCAACTTTTTTTATTTTCGGATTTTTTAATTTGTAGTAAATGGCGGCGACACTGAAATTTGTCACAGACAGCATCACGAAAATAAGAGAGCTATTTCCAAACACCACCTTTGAATTCAAGGATGAACATGGCTATGATCGAACATATAATCCAAACATTCGAAACTACCAACATCATCGTGCATATCTCCTGTCAATGCTCAAGAATCCAGATCTCCATTTTGAAGGAGAGATAAGGAATATTACCAACTATCAGATTGATGATTTTATTCACAAACTGGAAGAGCACAATAACAATGCAATGATGAATGAAGAAGACAGCAAAGCAAGAATGCAAATCATGAAAGAAAATCCAAGAGTGAACAAAGATGAACTGAAAAAGCAAGTGTTCAAAATGACGTGGAAACTGAAATCAATTGAAGAGAAGCTGATGGATCATTGGATGAAGAATCTGTGAATCATTCAGAAGAAAAATGAACAAATGGAAAAGAGAGAAGTACAGACATTTGATGGATTTGAAGAATGCATATTACTTGCTGAACCGCGTGACAAAGCAGCATTCAATTCTTGTCTCATGAATGCACGAAGGAAGTTCAAAAAGAATGAGGTCGAGAAGGTTGAGGATAATGGAAAACCATATCAGTTGTACTTCCACAATCACTTGAAGAACGTTGAAGAAATCACAACCTTCATTAAAGCAGTGTTCGACAAAGAGAAAGATCATCCATTCAAGATTTGTATTGACTTTGGAAAGATCATCGAGAGAAAAGACAAAGATGAGACAACTTACAATGACTTCAGACCAGAATTGGAGAACACATCAAAGAGTTTTCCGACAGTGATAAGAAGTGCAGGAGACATCAACGAGTATTCAAAATATGCGATCAATCTGATCAAAGAATCACAAGAGAGAACACTGATGGATACGAAGACAATGTACATTGCATTCCACTCCATTCTAGTTGCAGTCTATCGATTCCCAGTTGCAGGAAAAGCCAATGCAATTCTCACTGAACACATCAAAACGAGGAATGTTCGGTACATTGATTCTGAGTACAATATCTGCTTCTTTCAAGCTCTTTCATTCCTCACACTTCCTGAAGTTCAAGGTAAGAAAATATCAATCAATATGAGGAACAGTGAAGCCTACAGATTGTTCGCACAATGGATGAATCTCACTCATCTCCAATCTCGACAATTGACTCCACATCTTCAGAAGTTTCCTGGGTTTGATATTGCATGTGATATTGAGAAAGCAATGATTCAATTCAACATCACAGTTCACATTTATGAATATGACGAAGACAAGAAGCGGTATTTCCTCAGTCAATCGTATGTCAACGAAAATGACGATGCAAGAGTTCTCCCACTTCTGATGATTCCACTAACAGCCACACTCGTTCATGTGATGTTCATTGTGGATCCTGAGAAAATCACTGGATACAAACTCTGTCCGTATTGTCAGTCAAGAGGATTCCAAGTGAAGAATAAAAACTACAGCAGAGATTTTGAGAAGCATCTCAGAGAGTGCAAAGAACTTGATGGAAAACATGTGAAGAAGATCTCACTCGATAAAACTCCAAGACCGTATGTTCCGCACATTCTCAACAACAGAACGTTTGAATTTCTGATGGCACACAAGAGACAAGACGAATTCAAACCAACACAATACTACATCACATACGATTTCGAAACAATGGAAGATCTCATTCTTGACAATTTATTCTCTGATGACAACACACAACTGATCTCACACTTGAAGCCTCTCTCCGTTGCATCTGCAATCAAAACAAAATCAGGTGTGAAGTCAATCTACTTTGATCTTCGAGATGGAAAGGACTTTGTGAAGCAATGGATCAGAGAACTCTTCAGATATGCTGAGACAGTACGAGATGACAACTACTACGAAGACCTGGAAATACCCTCACAAAATGAAGTCAGTGTGATTGGATTCAACTGTTCCAGATTCGACATCAATCTCATCTTTCGTGATCTCGTTGACAAGGATTGGAAAGTGGTGAGTTTCCTTGGATCCACAACGAAGTACAAACAAGTACTGATCAGACACGAGAAGACGCAACAGGTACTTCGATTCATAGACATGATGTCATATACAGGACCAATGACTTTGGATAAAGCAGTCAAAGCTTTCGGAGGTAATACGACACTTCAGAAATCATTCTTTGCTTACGAATCATTTGATTCATCAGACTACGATGTGGTGTTGAGCAAACAAGAACCATTCTCCAAATATGAATTCTATTCCAGTCTGAACAACAGTGAAATGTCCGACAGTGATTACAAATTGTACCTTGATGATTGGAACAAACAAGGATTCAAGAACCGTTGGGAATATCTGAAATTCTACAACATCAGAGATGTCGAATGTATGATTGCACCTCTGGACAATCTGATTGATCTGAACTTCCAATACAAAGTGGATATGTTGCACAATCTCTCATTGTCAGCCAACGCTTCTGCAATCAAATATGCGTGTGCCTACAAAGACTTTGATATCGACGATGATTTCAATGGAGTGGATCAATCTGGAGAAATAAAAATCACCAAGCAATACTGGAAGTACAAAGTTGCATCGTACATCTATCAAGACCAGAAAGCTCATCGCAGTACTGACAAAAATGTCACTGAAGCGGATTACGACTGGTTTGTTCAACAGTGCAAGAGAGTGTGCTATATCTGCAAGAGTCACTTCTCACAAGCAGTACGTCCAACACTGGATAGAATCGACAATTCGAAAGGACATTCTAAAGAGAACGTGAAGATCTGCTGTGATTACTGCAACACATACAAGTCAGACAAAGATGAACATCTCACTCGATTGAGAATTCAACTTAAGAAGTATTCCATCTGGAAATCATTACCTATGACTCTGACACATGAGCAAACCTATCACAAACTGAGAGCAGCAGTGACTGGTGGATTATCGAATGTTCAACATCGACAGAACATCAAAGACGTGACTCCAATCAATCACTTCAAGTATGAAGACGGAAGAGTGATCTCCAAAGATACAGAACACAAAATGACTCACGTGTGTGGTGTTGACTTTAATTCACTGTATCCAAGTGCATTCTCATCAATCAAGAACAAGAACAATCCATACACGAAACACAGAATGTACATGCCAGGAAGATGTTTGTTCACGGCAACAGGAGATAAAGAATGTCGGGAGATCATCGAGAACAAGAATCAGAAGACACTGTTTGTTGCAGAACTGAAAGGACACATCGACGAGAAGTACATAAATGTTTTCATTAACTTCCCACCGATCTTCAGAAACATCATTGTCAATACGACAGAAGAAAACATTGGAGAGAAGGGGTACCTCAATTTTCAGGGGAAAAACTCGAGCTCAGGGGAAGATCTCAATCACAGGGGAGAATCTCGGGCCACAGGGGAAGAATCTCAAGGACAAGGGGATTGAAGGTGGATCAATTTTTGAACATGTGTGGATTAGGGAGTTAGAACGCGGGACTTTCAACCCTCGGTCCCGGGATCGAGGTTGGTCATCGGCACTTTTTCTCGTTTTTGAAACATTTTTGTCAACGATCACAGATTCTCTCTCTTTTCAATCCGATTTTTTGTTTAAACTTTTCAGAAAGGCTCTGCGATGAACAGAATGTTGCTGATGAGCGGGCAATCACGATCCTGCTTCTTTTCTCAAATTCAGACATTATTCTCCAAAATAACTTAACATACAACATAATAGTGACATGTTTGATGCTTCTTCTTCATCTTTTCTCATTGTCCATTCACCCATTCTCAAAACTTTCGCATTCGTTTTCTCACTCTCGATCTGTTATGAACCAACGAAAGAACTTTCTCATCTCTCTCATATTCTCGATCACACACATCCCGATCTCTTTTCGCCGAAATGTATATATCTGTTGGGTGGTTCTCGTCCTGTATGAACTCTTTTTTCATGTCCCTACCCTGTTGTTCTCTTCCGTCCAAATCTCAAGTATTTGATCCACTTCCACCCTTCATCGTCTAATCTTCTTTTGCTTTATGTGTGTCGTGCCAGAGCAGGACGAATGCATTGACGCTTTCAGGCTGATCGGTTGCATGCAGAGATCTCTTCAAGATTGGAGAAGTTCATTTTGAAATGCTGACCTACCCATCATCATGTATGTTTGACAGTTTATACTTCATTATTTGAAGCTGATTTGCATCTCGAATGCAGCTAAGTCACAGACACAATCCGACTTTAATAACATGTGAAATGAACACTGAAAAAGCCAGTACCAACCTTCGACAACAATCCTGAAAAGTGAATTGTATGCTTCTCGTTGCTAATGTCTGCCAGATCAAGAACCGGCCAGTCGTCGCAGATCTCCTCAGAGTGATGTTCAATGCTTTAATTCACACCTTCTGTTAAAGAATCTGAAAGACCACCGCCAAAATTCTCTGAGTTGCTCCCGGAAAAGGCAACCACAAAGGTTGAGGAGGAAATTCCAGCAGAAGGTGGTGATTTGAGAGAGGAGCGACTGTGGAGTGAATGCGGTGAGGAGGGCGAGCTGCAGAAGGAATATCAACACCAGTCCAAACCTTCAACACTCTGAGATCGATGACAGCACTGGAGAATGTGGAGCTGCCGACTGACGCACTACCCGTTGATGCTGTCCTGCGGCGAGCAGCAGCGAGTGTATATACACTGTTTGACTTTCCCACCCTCTCTCTCTTTCACACCTTCCGGTTTCTTTTCCTTTTCATTCACCTCTTCCCCTTCTCTTCACTCCTCTCAGCACCATCGCACGAGCATTGGCCAACAGCCCCGGTCTGCTTCTGCTGGACGAGCCGACAAGCGACCTGGTTGCGTATACATCGTGGTATGTGTTTGTGCGGGACGTGATGGTGGCATCCGAGAAGAGGATGAAAGAGGAGGACATAAGGAATACGCTTCTGATGAAAAAGGCGCTGGCCGGTTTGCACAGTGTGAAGACATGGAAGAAGAAGGACGGACAAGCGGGAGGGATGTTGGGGGAGGAGGGCAAGGGGAGGGAGGAGCGTATGCACAGTGATTGGATGATTCCAGTGTGCTCTTCTGTGCACGAACCGTGGGACAACGATCATGTTGCGTTCTGCAGTAGGGAGGACGAGGAAGGGATGGCGTGTGTGTTTGAGATTATCGTGGAAGAGCAGGGCGACACAAAGACTCTCTTTCGCCAATTTTCACTCAACGCGAATCCATTCTCGAACCAGCGGATGGGAACGATTCGGATTGATGTACAGGAGAGAGTGGGAGAGATGCTCAGATGAAGTGAAGAGGAGCGGAAAAGAGAGGATACAGTCCAGATTTTGGTGGAAGCACGAACACAGCCACAGTTCATCTCGCAAACTTGCATCTCGGCTGTCCTGCTCAACTCTTCGCCTCTCACCGACTTGGCTAGCATTGTTGCCGAAGTCGATGCCAACGAAGTGTTCATGCTTCACAAGACGAACATGCTGGAAGAGATCGGAGCAGAGAACGAGCTGATGGAGAGGTCGTGTGCCGGAATGATGGACTGGATTGGGATGGGCGGGCTGCCAGAAGTGGACGAGGAAGAAGAAGAGAGGCGGAAGGAGACAGAGGCGAAGGAAGAGGAGGAGCGGCTGAGAGAGGAGAGGAAGGAGCAAGAATTGAACAAAGTGGCAGAGGAGACAAACGAACAGGAGAAAAGAGCGAAAGAGGCACAACCCCCAACTTCGGACGAACACCCATCTCACATCCCACTCCACTACCGTCTGTGTCGCCGCCCGTCCTCCATCATTCCTCTCTCCCTCCACACGGCCCTTCTCCACCTTACCCCCTCCACATCCTCCCTCGTCCAATACAGCTCGTACTTGTCTCCCTCCCGCCCCATCTCAACCAACTCCCTCGCTCCATCAGCGCTGGGGTAATGAGGAGTTACTGATGATCCGAAGCGATGTGCAGGCCACACACAACGAGGATAACAGAGACGAGCTGGATCAATACAGCTACAGTCTGCTCGGAGACTATGAGTGATGTGTGGGAGGGTGTGTGGGGAACAAGGAGAAGCGGAAAGAGCTGGACGAGCTTTGGGGAGTGATCCGACAAGCGAAGAAGATCACGATTCGTCTCTGATCGCATTGGTCACTCTTCCCGACCAAACACTCAACATTCACATCAATACATGAAAAGACAAAGAGGAATCTGAAAGCGATGGAAGAAGGAGATGCACAGAGCAGTGTCGCAACAGGCCAGTCGGAAGTGGCTGTGTCAGTGGAGCAGGCGAAGAAGGCACGTGAGGAGCTGGAGAAGTAGATTGAGTCGACAATATCTCTTCCATGTGCGATGATCTGAAAGATGATTGATCGAGAGTGGGAAAACGAATGCGAAAGTTTTGAGAATGGGTGAATGGACAATGAGAAAAGATGAAGAAGAAGCATCAAACATGTCACTATTATGTTGTATGTTAAGTTATTTTGGAGAATAATGTCTGAATTTGAGAAAAAAAGCAGGATCGTGATTGCCCGCTCATCAGCAACATTCTGTTCATCGCAGAGCCTTTCTGAAAAGTTTAAACAAAAAATCGGATTGAAAAGAGAGAGAATCTGTGATCGTTGACAAAAATGTTTCAAAAACGAGAAAAAGTGCCGATGACCAACCTCGATCCCGGGACCGAGGGTTGAAAGTCCCGCGTTCTAACTCCCTAATCCACACATGTTCAAAAATTGATCCACCTTCAATCCCCTTGTCCTTGAGATTCTTCCCCTGTGGCCCGAGATTTTCCCCTGTGATTGAGATTTTCCCCTGTGATTGAGATTCTCCCCTGTGATTGAGATCTTCCCCTGTGATCGAGTTTTTCCCCTGAGCTCGAGTTTTTCCCCTGAAAATTGAGACACCCGGAGAGAAGACCTACTCGGTGATGAAGAAACATGGATTGAAGACTGATGACAAACAAAGAAAGCTAACTCAACTCTTGAGCACACACGATCAGTATATGTTCTTTTCGACATACTATCTGTGGTTCCTCATCGACTATTGCCACTTCATTGTCGACGACATTAAGACTGTAATGGTATTCTCGAGACATGCTGGATTCGAACCATTTGTGACCTCATTCATGAATGATAGAATAGAAGCAATGAAGGTTGGAAACAAAGGAAAAGAACAATTCTGTAAAACCAACCTGAATGGAAGTTACGGATATGATGGAATGAACACTGAGAAGTACAACTCAATCACAATCTGCAATGAGAAGAGAACATACTTGAAGCAAATGATGAAAGGATTTGTAGCAACAAGAGAGATCAATGAGGACAACTACATCGTGATTGAAGACAGAGAGAAAGCATCGTGTAAAACTTGTCTGCAAGAAGCAGTATTCACACTCGACAATGCCAAGTTCTGGTATCTAAATTTCATCTACAACTTCATGTACAAATGTCTAGACATGAACAAGATTCACTTCTGTGAGGGAGACACAGACTCTGCATATTGGGCAATTAGTGGAGATCCGAATGCTGGAATCCATCAACAATTTGAACACGTGATTGCTGACAAAGAATTCTATGATGCTCACAAATATGAATGGTTTCCCAATCCTGAAAAAGGAGTTGACGATGAGAAGAAGCTGTTGGGATTAGCAATTGAAAAAGAAGGTGAACAGATGATCTGTCTTGCACCCAAGTGTTACTCTCTCGATGAGAAATGTAAGATCAAAGGAGTGTCTCTGAAGAAAACAAATATCACAAGCGACGATTATGTGAAATGTCTTAATGGAGAGAAAACTGTGACTACAACACTGAACTTTCAGACGAGAAGAGTCGTGAGTGAAGAGGACACCAATGGATTTGAGATTGCGAAAATACAACAACAGAAACTCAGTCTCAGTGGAATCCATCTGAAAGCAATCGTACTTGAAAATGAATCGTGTCCTCCATTCATTCATGGACTGAAAGCAACTGATTATATTATAGAATAAACACAAACTTTATTTTTGAATAAATGAACACACGACAGATTAATGCTTTAGTGAATAGACTTCTTCGGTGCACACAGCATTCCAAAAACGAAATTGTCGAAAAGAAATGGACTTTAACTAACGTTTTACCTGTCTATCATGGCGCTGATTCTAATGGACCATTTGATGGAAATGATGAAACATACTTCGAGGATTGGTTCAATGGAGGTTTATCTCCTGAATTATCACTACCTGATGGAAGAAGAGTAGTTCAACAATTTGTTAGCAACTTCCTAGGAGTTCGTATTCGGGATAGCACTGCTAAACTTGCATTCGAAGCATATCAATTTTATCATCACGAGGTGAATCAGGGAGTGAATTCTTCACCACGGATTCGAAGGCCTGCAGAGGCAAGACCAATACCAATGCCAGTGCAAAGACCAATAGCAATTCAATCACCTGAAGACCTAGTTCTTCCTGGACAGATGAGAAACTTGAAATCAATGGGGTTTGAATATGAATATCCAATGAAGGAGAGGAGATTTGAAGAGGAGGATGATGATGTCATTATTCCCAATCCACCAATGTCAATCAGAACAACTGCGTCCAAACACCCTGTGAGAGAGATCAGACACTACGAACCGACGACACAGCAAGTACTCAATAAGTTGGGACGAATGAAAGGATTGTTTGATCATCAACAGAGAAATGACTCAGAAGATGAACAGATCAAAGCTGAGAACTCAATCATGAATAATCAAAAGCAGATGGAACACTTTATTACCTCACACATTCTGGATGCAAATAAAATGAACAGAGACACATTTGTTCGAGCCTCAATAAACAGAAAGATTGCGAACGAAGATCTTGACTTCATTCTGACTCACACAAAACAAATCCCATTCGGAGGAAGATCATTTCAGGATTGGTATGAGGAATTTGATCACAGATGGAGTGTTGCACATCCGAGGAAGATTCAGAGAGAAAAAGGAAGTGACAGAATGAGAATTGATCCACCAATGATTCCAAAAACAACGGAAAAAATAGTGTATCCATTTCGATCAAAAATGCAATTCATGTCGAAAGCAATTACAGGTGATCCACAGAAGACTTCAGATAGAAAGGTTCCACAGAATTGTGATCGACCATACTTCTCTCCCAAGTTCGGATCATGGGAAATTGATCTCGTTTTCATTCAATCACCAACGTCGAAAACAGTGTTGCAGATATACCTCTTCGCAATTAACATCAACACCAAATACCTGGTTGTCATTCCTGTTCTGGATAAATCATGAAGCAAAGTCAAGACTGCAATCAATGATCTGATTAATCATCGTGGAGTTCATGTCAACAACATTCGTGGTGATGGTGAAGCAGCATGGACAAGTGGAGAAGCATCAGAGTTTTTCAAGGATCAGAATGTCAGCACATATTTCACAAGTTCGCCATTCACAAATCACAATAGAATTGTCGATCGAGTGATCAGAACAATCAGAGATGGATTCCAAGACAATGCAACACAGATGGCCAATCATTCATTGATGAATCAGATGGTGGAATACTACAACATGACTCCTCATCGAGCGTACTGGAACAAGTTCACTCCACAGCAGGCACAAAACAATCGTGAAATCGAAGCTCTGTATATCTCCAGTTGTGAAGAACAATTAAAGAACATCCAAAAGCAACAGATTACACAGATGCTATGGAAGTACAAGCCAGGAAACATTCTACTAATTCACCTTGATTTAGACAAGACTGTTGCCAAGTTTCAGAAGAAGCGAAGACAGTTTCAATTCGTGGGGAAATTCATCGAATACAAACACGGTAATGTCGTAGCTACTCTACTGAATGGTCTCACTTGTCTGTCAAAAGTTGTCTACGTTCCGATCCAACACACGAAGTTTCATGCTGAGTCAATTGACGACTTAACTCCACAATTCATTGCTGAATTTAATTTAATCTAATCTCAAAAATGTTTCAGATATTTTTATTTCATTTAAATGTCATCACTGAAAATATTAGAACCGTTTGATCCTGAGCAGAAAGAGTTCACAAACATCCACGACTTTCAGAGATACTTGGAGAAGAATAGAAAAGAACTGAATGAGTACACAACTCAGAAACTGAATAGGATGATTCAAATCGATGGATACAGAATCACAAAAATAAGAGGTGAAATTGCACTGAGGAAACGATATGTTGATGCTTCCACTCCTCCTAATTCACTATCGATTGATCAAAGATTATCAGACATTGAAGAATCAATTCGAACACTGACAGATACTCTCAGCATGAGGCTTCGAAGTCTTGACGAGACCATCAACAACCTTATTCAAGACTTAACGGACAGTCCGGTTTAACCCTTCTTTGTTGATCTCATTCAGTGCTACTCCATCAGTATTGTATCGAAGAATGATTGCTTCACATTTCTGTTTTCGTTGATAGATATTCCAAAAATGTCGAATATCAATTGGTGAGTTCAACTGAGGATAGACTCGACTGATTCGTTCTTTGTTGAATCCTCCAAAGATCCACATTGAATCGATGTTTGACTTCATATCTGCTGACAAACTGAAGAGCTCATGCATCGTCAGAAAGAATGTGAACTTCGGTTGTCGATTCTCCAGTAGTAAGTCCATCATTGTCATTCTATTTTTGGATGTTCTACGTTCACCTAGGATCCTACGACAGTCATCAAGAAGGATAATCGTTTGGAGATTCTTCACTGAGAAGTCATCAATGTAAAGTGAGTCAAAGAGATTCTCTCTGCATTCATCTGTGATTCTGTTTTGCCACTGATTGTCAATAATTTCTTCATATGCAGCTTTCGATTCGGAGAGTTCCAACAGAAATGGAAGTGCATCATCGTATTTGACTTTCACATAAGGAACATTCAGTATTGGTTTGAATTTGTCGAATGTAGGATCTATGTTCTTATCAGTGACGAAGACAAACAGATGGAATAGTTCATTCCTAACTTGAACATTCTGTAGCTTGGCAACTTCTCGAAGTGCATTAAATGTTTTCCCACTTCCTCTATTTCCAACAAGGACATTGACACTATTGCGATTGAAATTCAAGTCTGGATGAATCTGTGATTGCACTTCATGAGAAACATTCCTATTAGAAGCTTCACTCAATTTTGCATTCACGTATGCTGTTAATGATTGATTCGATTTGTTCATTTGTGATTTAACTCTAATTAAAATATAGTTTTGGTTTTTTATTTTGTATGAAATGTCAATGATACCACAGATTGTGTACAACCAACCAACAAGAAAAACAAGAGAGAAGAAACCAAAAATGAGATACGCAGCAGAAACTCAAGCAGCGATGAAAAGAATCTATGCTGACGATGATATTCAAACCAGATGGAACGATGCCCTCAGTAGTTATCCATCAGCGCTTGAGTACATCAAGAGAACTGGACAGAATTGGACTGTTCTAATGGAACAACATGGAAAAATCCCAGATGTGATGGTCTACGACAATGAGACGAAAGATTTGATTGCAGTCAATGGAGCCATGCTCGCACCATACAACAGTAGACCGGTCAAAGAGACATACTACGCAATGAATCCAACACCAGACAAGCGAAAACAGACATCATATACAGCATTTAATCGCCAATTCGGAAGGAGAATCAAAGCTTCACACTCTAATTTCCTCAAGAATGGATCATACGATCTACCATCCAGTTTTCGAGACATCAGCTATGGAGACATGCAAGCACAAAGATCACAACAACCTTATGCAATAATGAAGAAAGCTGTTGGTGACTTCATGACAAATGAATTGGGAATAACTCGTGCCAGTCGAGATAATCCAGCAGATACTGGGAAAAGAGTAATAGACAATATGGTGTTCAATTCAATTCAATCGAAAGTAGCATCACAAATGTGGGACAGATGGCTTGAAGAACATCTTTCAGGATTCGACAGTACCAACGAAGGACATCAGAGAATGAAGAAAAGAAAGGATTTCAAGGAGCAGGTGTATCCACAGTTTCTAGAATTCATCACAAATCAAGAAAATTTGCAAACATTCCTTGGTAGACATAATGCTACCATAGCATCAGAGATTAGTACTCTGACACGCAAAGCATATGCAACAAGAACAGATGAAGATATCGGTCAATACCAATCTTCGAATATGCCAGCTTACTCTCAATATGTTCAGTAACAGAAAGAAATGTCTGATTAAAAACATTAATATATATTTTTTATTTTTATAGAAAGTGATGCAACCAATTCTCAGTTGTCAATTTACGAAACACACAAGTTCTTCTTCAGTCCCAACATCAATCACCAACAATGTCATCATCGACAATAAAGGTTCGAATTCTGGAAGATCTAAGCTCGAAGATCGTAATGAACAAAGCGCTAATGTCGAACTCGATAATGTTCCAGGTGTTTATGATCCACCACTAGAGACATATCCATCAGCCCCCATTCAAAGTCGTTCTATTCCACTTCGAGAATATATTTCTAATATTTCGGCATTCAAAGATCAGTTATTACTCGTCTACAAGAATGCATTCGCTTGTGAAAAGAAACTATTGAATAATCTCATTGAACCATCGAAGAAACTGATCACGAACCAAAGTGATTTATGTGCACTGATTGCTACACTCACTGGGATTAATGATGTGGTGATCGAACTGGATGATTTGTCTGACAAGTGCCTATGTCTGAATAAACTCCCAGTGTTTAGAACCATTTTCAAGATCCTTGTTGGTGGAAAAGACATGAGCATAGCCTTCAATGAAGCATACAACACCATTCTCAATTATGGCATTTCTCTGACGAAAGCAATTCCTCGCTAAAATTATAAATGAATTGTATTTTTTATTTTTCTATAAATGGCACCAGGAAGTTTCAACAAACTCAAAAATATCGGCAAACAATTCTTTCAATTCATCAAACCTCTAGCTCCAACATTCCTTCAAGTTGGTGGTGGATTGCTCTCACAAACGAACAGTAAATTTGGACAAACAGCAGGAGGAATACTCAACGGATTAGGAGGAATGATGGACGTTTATCAACAAAATAAAGCGAACAATCGTCAACAAAAACCGCAGATGATTGAATATGAACCACCTCGAAATGGGAGATACTCCAATGATGATATGCCACTCTCGTCAAATTCCAAAATTCAATTCAAAGGATAAACATTCACTCGTATTCGAATATTTTATTTTTATTAAAATGGCACCAGGTTGGTTATCAAAATTAGCAGCAGTTGGCAAAAATATACTCAGAGTTGGAGCTCCATTTCTGAATCTCATCCCCTTTGTTGGACCACTGATTTCGAAGGTAGCGCAGACAGGAATTGAAATGATACCAGATGTGAAATCGGATCAGCAAATCCATGCAGAGAAGATGGCACAATACGAGCAAGCGATCAATGAAGGAAACACAGCAGTTGCGAACAAGCTCAGAGGTGAAATACTGAGACTGGAAGAAAAGCTGAAGCCGAAAGCAAAGAAGAAGAAACTGAAAAAGAAATAAGCATTATTGTTTTTTTATTTTTGATAAAATGAACTCGCATATAACACATTTGACAAACAAAAGAACTGGAGCTACATCATTGACTGGAAATACAACTGGATCAGTCAAGTACACAAGAGATGACATTGGTCAAATACAACAACAACTCATGTCTGAACATCACATTAATTACCTCATGAATGATGGAGCACATAGTACTTCGATTCAAGAATTGAAACCATCAGAGAATTCACGCTTCTACAAAGGACAGGAAATAATCATTCCATTGACTGGTAATCAGGACATTTGTCAAATCGATGATTCCTTCATTACATTCACAATGACAGCGACATTGAAACTCAACAATTGGCAATGGGAAACTGGAAAAATTGGATCTTTGATGAATGAGAGAATATTCATCTTTGTTGGACTCAAGCATTCAGCATCCATCTTTCGGAGTCTAACAGTTCTTCACAACAATCAGAGAATCATTAGCACAACAACTAATGATGTATCCATGGAATCACACATCTACAATATGATCAAACCGAAGAGTCAATTGGAGAATCGAAAACATTGTCACACACCTTGGCAAAATGCTTGGAATCATGATGAATCGGTTGCTGGTGTTTATATTCCAATATCAGACTTCACAGGATTCAAAGTCACTAGTACTTTATGCGACAGTATTGATGTGCCAATCCGTGTGTCAATCAATCTTGAAGATCTTCTCATTTTCTCAGGTATGACTGACTATCCACGATGTCTATTTGGTGATCTGAAATTGAGTGTGTACATCAATGAGGATGCTTTTGTCTGCTGCCCTGTGAATCCTGAACTGACATTGAAAAATACACTATCATCACTCGTTACTGGAACAGCAGCAGCACCAAATATAAAAGGAGCAATTCAAAGTACTATTCAACACCGTCCCTTTTTTATGAATAATCTCGTAACCTCATGTACCAAGAATTTCGTTCAAATTGGTCAATCATTTCTCCAACCATCGGTTATAAAAGACGCTTTTATGACTACAGCCAATGTCCTGACAACAGAACCTGTATACGTGGATCAATATATATCATTGAACATTCTTGATTATCAAATTGATGATGTGTATTGCATGAGTTCTGGATACAATATTAAAGACATTGCGAAAGAGAATCTGAAGCAGATGTACACAAATCGTCCTGGAACAATTCCAGCAGAAAAGATCTCATTCTATCCATTTCAAAAGACACCAACGGCAACAGGAATTGACTGTACTCAACAGATGGTACTTGTGAATGCCAAGGATATTATGCTTCTCTTCCGTCACTACGATAATGAAATCACTTGTTTCCACAATCCAATGCAGAAGAACATCCAAGTGAATCTACAAAACAGATATTATCCAGAACAACCGACTACAACTATTGGAGCTCGTTTCTACCAGTTCGCATTGTCGACTCTCAACCTTGATTCATACCTCACTGTTCCAGATGATTTGGAGCGATCACTTACAGATTCTCTCGTTGAAGAGAAACTCTCCGGTGACGGAACATATCCCAATGAAACAATGACAAGAGTGCGACCGATTCATGACAACACTGACTTCCTCTTGTGCTTCTCCACACAGAGAAGTGGATGTCCAACGAACTGTAATGATTCAATCAGTTCCAGAGGTGTGAATGTTGCAGTCACATTGAGATCTCAACCAATATATCAAGGCAATCTCGACACATACTACAATGTGTACGACCCAAGTCAAAGTGGAGGAGATATGATAACATTTACACATCCTCCAGCACCTATATTAGCTACTACTGCCACAACGTGGTGGGTATTACGATACAGCAATGGTGAACCAAGAGTCGAATACTATCCTAATCATACATTGAAAACATTACATAAAGATTTAGGAATTATTCCAAATTGAAAACGGTAAAAGAAAATAATGATATTGTATTTTTTATTTTTCTATAAATGAGAAGTATCAGATCAAATCAATCCAAACCAACATCGACATTAATTGAGCAAATTGAAGTGCAATCATATCTGCCGAAACAGTGGGATTCAGAACCTCACATCTACTCCATCCAAGAAGTTCATCCAACAAATCCTCCTATGCCGTGCAGAATTGGAGATGAGATTGAAGTTCCATTGTGCTATGACGGTCATGATGTTACTGAATTTATGAAGAGTCATTTGCGAATTGATCTCACGATTACTGTTCCATATTCATATACGAGTAGTGAAACAGGAGAGTACGTCGGACTATCCGGAATATTCGTCGGATACAAATCATCCTCAGATGCAATTCGAGATATGAGACTCGTCGACAGTCATGGAAACATCATTGACAATTCACTTCAGAACAATCATGTTCACGAATCATTTCTGTATCACACATTCAAGTCGTACGAAGAGAAAAACAATATGAAGCACTGCTACAGTCTTTGGGAAAATGTTCAGAGAATGGATCAGAGTGTGTGCGGATTCTACTATGTTCCCGTCAATAAATCCACAAATAAACTCACAAAGACAATTCCGTTGGTTATTCCATTTGTGAATTTACTTCCATTGAGTACATTTGATCAATATCCCAATTCAATTTTTGGTAATTTACGTTTAAGATTTCACTTGACAACTGATTCACTTGTGTATTGTCCAATTCAACATTCAACTGTCATTCGAAAATCTACCCAAGGTTGCCGTGAAGTGTTTCCAGATAAAGACTTGACAAGTATGTCGGATCAAACCAACATGCTCTTGATGTCTGATGGGGACTTTTCTCCAGTAACACAGGAATTTACACAGATAGGAAATCCAGTACTGAAAGCTTACAATAAAAGGAGTTATGCTCCACCCGCCAGTACAGTCGCTGAGGTTGGAGCCATAAGTTTCACTTGCTCTGTTACTTCTTCATCAGTTGATAAAGTCACTTCGATTTGCTATGGATATCAAATCACTGATGCTACAAAACAATCCCTCTTCAACACATATTCGAAGACTCTGTATGTCATGAAAGCAGAAAGAATTGACACACAATCATTCCAAACAAAAGCGAATGCAATGGGAGTAAGATCAAACATCAGTATCAAACTCAACAATCTCATGAATCTAATGTGCTTGTTCCCTGAAAGACCAAACGAATGTACAGTCTTCAGAAATCCTCACTATGTTGGTCACTTCGAAATGCTTGGATCCAACTTTCCCAATTTCCCAATGTCAACGATATCACCAGAGTTCTATCAAATGATGATGGTGAATGGTGATTTCATTGGTTGTTCCGCAACAGAAGAGTTTGAAAATTCAATTTGTTCAACTCGAATGTTTGACTATAAAGCAAAAGAATATAAGAGAACAAAACCAGTAACAGATGCAACATGTTTCACATTCATGGTTCCAACAGATCGAAGTGAAATCGCTGGTGGTGAAGAAGGGATCTCAACAGCAGAATCAGTGAATATCGTCTACAGAGGAACACCAATCAATCAGGGAGAACTTGATCCATATTTCAGATCAACCAAAGATGGACCTCCTCCTCCAATTCTAGCACTACATCAAGCAACATATTGGTTGTTCTGGATTGAGAATGGACAACCACGAGTGCGATATGTCATTGATCGTCGACTCCAAGAAGCTTATGAAGAAGTGAAGAGAGGATATTAAATTGAATATTTTATTTTTGAAGAAAACACAAATGGTGAAGCGCTATTTCTCAATTCAGAATTCTCACACTGCTCAATTACCTCCTGATTTTACCAATTCCAGAAACCAAAAATATGTTCACTTTCTTGACTGCAAACTCATTCATGTGAGGGAGGACATTGATGGTTCAACAACTGTCATCTCAAAAGACATTCCTCAGCACATAACAATCCATGGTGATTGGATCCAGACTGACGCATTTAATGACTCGTTTGTTGCTTTCTGTAATGAACAGATTGCGAAGCGAAAGAAGTGGGAATTAACTACTCGACAATCAATTGTGAAGATCTGGTTCAAAGACAGTTCTGGTGAATCAATTGAAATGGAAACAACGGAGACAATCAATGGAAAAATAATCAAAGAGTACTATGAATTTCTTGTTGACCTCATGTTGGAATACTAGACATTGTTTCGATCAGTGCATTATATTTTTGTACAAGTTCATATATGAGGGTTTGTTGTTGTCCGACAATATGACTCAGTTCCTGAATAGCTTTCACACAGAAGCAAGAGAGTTCTGCATAATCAACTTGAAGACAATCTGGATTGGAATCATTCACGACCTCAGGGAATATGCCTTGGATCTGTTGTGCAATCACACCGATGTGTTTCTTCTCTCTTTCCTTCTTCAAGCATTCACATTTCTCTTTGCAGTTCTTCAAGTGTTCTTCATTGGTTTCGTTCTCGATTTGTTTTGTGACTTTGTTGATCTTCGAATCAAATGTGTTGAATTGGTACTGCACGATTTCGACTTTATTCAGTTGCTCGAGAACATCGGGGTATGGTTCAATATTTCTTTTCACTCTTCTGTCTGACAGCTGAGAAAAACTTCCTGTTGTGGATATTGAAAACACTCCTGAACCAGTGTCCTCATCGTAGTAATAGAGTGCTGGTTTGTCACAGGGAGACCACATAATTATTCCATCACCATTGAACTGAATTCCCGAAGTTTCCGCAAGCGATTGTGATATTGAAATTCCAGAAGAAAATGTTGAGGACGGGTATGTTCCAGGATACTTCGGAAGTGATCCTTCTGATATGTTCCACTTCGCTCCATTCACATGAATCAATCCTCCGATTGTTGGTGTCGTGATTGATCCATTTGTGCTCACCACTTTTTGGATTGAAGATATCGCTGTCTTGTGTGCTTCTGTTGTCTTCTGAAGTGAGTCAATCACTGCCGAATTCTCGTTGGTTGTTGAGAGATTATGATCAATCATTTTCTCAATCATTTGTGAATTGTATTTTTGTCGACTCATTTTCGTTTGCTCTTTCATAGAAAATAAAAAATGACAACTCCCTCATGAACATACGTCACCGGCACAGTATTTCTGACATACACAGAGACCAGCGTACAGTTCTCTTCTCTCATTGATTCAATTAATGCTTGTTCTGAACATACTCGACGTCTTTCGTTGTACATCTCAGTTGGATTCATTTAATACAAATTAAAAAATTCAAAAATAAATTTTCATTCGTTGTTTTTATCATTTGTGACTTTCCGAGACTTCAATTCTGTCATCGATGGGTTCGATCAGTATTGTTTGATCAGCGAAAGTACTTCAATGGGACACGATCATCCCTTCTCGTTCCTGACTGCTCTTTACCGTTTGATTTAGGTGTGTTACGCTTTCTACTTTCACATTTGTTCTCTCTTCTTTTTTGTCTCTTCATTCTTGTTCTCGATCCTTCACTTTTTTCTTCTCCTCTCATTCAGGTACACTACTTCGTTTTATCTTCTGGAATTTCGTTTCCGACTTATTCTTA
This sequence comes from Blattamonas nauphoetae, assembly GCA_033064195.1. NCBI lineage: Eukaryota > Preaxostyla > Oxymonadida > Blattamonas > Blattamonas nauphoetae. The sequence goes on along the minus strand of JARBJD010000613.1, from coordinate 7,956 downwards.
AATGGTTTGTTCTCTTATTCAATTCATTCTTTCATAAAACTCTTTTTTGTACCTTCTCTGATCGGACCAAACTTGACCTCGAAGATCTGATCAACCGTCGCGTCTTATCGTTTCGAATGTTGTTTCACTACCGAAAAATAACTTGTTTGCTCTTCTCTTTCTTTCATCTCTTTTTAAATTTCTTTTCTGACCTCTCACCAACTGATCCTCTCGACGTCGATGAACTATCGCGTCTTACTTTTCGAAAGTGACTTTCACCGAAGAATTAAAACTTGTTTGTTCTCTTTTTTGTTTAATCTTTTCCTAAGACTCATTCTTGTACCGTCATTTTCACATCACTTTTTGTCTTCTCTTTTTCTCTCTCCACTTCACTCTTGGATTTTCATTGTCACTTCGTTCTCATTATCTCTTCATTGTCTCTCACTTTTTTCCAAAATTAAAGTTTGACATGAGTTCTAAAATTTTTGATCAACTTTTTGGTGCTCGAAATTTCTCGATCGATCGTCGATTTTGATTCAGAAGGTACGCCGCTTTGTTTTACTTTCTATTGACCTTGAATTCATGTTCTCCCTCTTTTGACTTTCTCATTTCTACTCTTCTCTTTTGATAAAACCTTCTCTCGGACTCAATTTGGCTCTTTTTCTGTCTTCTCAGTTCTGGTACAGCACGGTGTTTTATGCTCTGATTAATGTGGATCCAAGTCGAGATTAACCGGTTTGTTCACTTTCTTTGCTCATTCTTTCCTAAAAACAAGTAGTGTACCAGATCGAAACGATCAAAACAGTCACCTTCGAATTGGGTACACGATCGCGCTTTATCGTTCACTGAATGTGGAAATCAAAAAATGAAACCGGTATGCTCACGCTTTATCCTTCGTTCACTTTTTAAAACCCATAGTTAACTCGATGTCAATGATCCTCACATCTGAGGTACAGTATGGTGTTTTAGACTTCGAAAGAATGTGTCACTGAAGGATTGAAACTGGTATCCTCTGTTTCCACATTCATTCTTTCTTAAAATCAATTTGTGTACCAGATAAAGTGGACTGAAGAGTGACCATCCAATCGAGTGAAGCGTTGCTGTTTATGGTCGCAAAGGATGTCTCACAACTGGAACCAAACTGGTATTCTCTTGTTTTTTATTTATCTAATTCTAAAATTCAATTATGAACACAATAGAAACAATCCACAGCGTCCGCTCGATATCAATTCTCCAATTATGTTTTAAGATTCACAAGTATGTTTTTCTAAACTCAGTTCACATGGATTAGACTACATTGGTTTCTTTCGCGCATAAAAATCATTTTGTAACCTTGATCTCGTCGTTTTTTACTCTCCTCGTTTCTTTCATTCCTCACTTCACTTTATTGTTTGATTGCCACTTCATTCACTTTTGTCTGCTCTTTGTTTGCAAAATTTAGATTCATCGATCATAAAACTCATTTCTAAACCAGGATCTCGTTGGTTTTGATCTTCTCATTTCTTTCGTCCATCACTTCACTTTATCGCTTGATTCTCACTTCATTCACTTTTGTTTGCTCTTTTTATGCAAAATTTCGATGAACGCGTTCATAAAACACATTAGTGTACCTCAATTCTCACTTCATCCATTTCACCATTCACTATCATACTTGCTCACTTCATTGTACCTTGTTTCAATCTCTTTTTGTCTAATTAAGCAAAAAAGTCAAAAACAATGAAGACATAATGATGTGCTCACGAGCGTCATTCGACGGAAAAATGGGTTGTGAAATGAGGTAAATGAGAGAGTCTTATGAACGGATACGTGGTGAAATGGAACAAGAAAGATGAGTGATGAAATGTATTGAAACGAGTTTTTGTTAAGACAAACGTGAAGACCAGATATGAGGAAAAACACGTGAAACCAAGATTAAGGAAAAACTGGTGCACAAAAGTGTTAAAAAATTCAGCCACTCCCTCCTCGGAAGGTGAGAAAGGGAGGATGATATGTGAAAACGTGTAAAAAAGAGACGGTGACTGAAAGTGAGGTGAAAATGTGGTGAATCAAAGGTGTGTGCAAAAAAAGAGGACTAATGAAGTGGGAAAACAGGAAATCTCAAAAAAGCGTCGCTAGGACGCGAATGCGAAGAATTTAGAAGATCTAACGTTAAAACGAAAATTGGCAAAAAGTGTCCGAAGGATCGTGACGTGAAAAGGTTCATACCTAAAGTCGCCAGAAGGCGTTCTTATCCAATCTAACACAAAAGGCGTCATAAGAGGACGATTCCTGAGCGAAAGATGATGGAAGACAGGGTCCATACCGTATCTCGAAAATTTCGACTCGTAAAAAATCCTCAATGGGTCGGATCTAACTTTTTTCCAAAAGTGTTTTTATCGCGAATTTCACCTTTCGAAATCGATTTTGTAATTTTAGAAGGTGTTTGAGGTGAATTTGAGACATAAAGTAGTGGTTAGTAGCGAAATCTGAAAATCGACTTTTGGTCCATTTTTGACCACTGTTCGGTACGTAGTTCCACAAATTCTCAACAGATTTTCATCGGGATTGTTTTGATCGATGACTCACATCGTCCTCGACATTTTAGATTTTTTCGATTTTTTCGAAGTGGTTCTCAAGTTGGATTCACTTTGTTCGAGTTCAAAAGTGAAAAACATCGAAAAAGTGACAACATTTTGGAATATATCAAAATTTGCTTCAAAATTGACGCTTAAAATGAGGTCGAAATATTGGACATATTTTGGAATTTAGGTCAAATATTGACATCATTGAAATGGCCTAAATTCCTTTTAATACAAGATTTAGAAATGGTCAATCGGAATTGACTTTTCGTTTCTAATTTCAACGACTATTTCAATCTGGTTCCCAAATCGTCTACTATACTACTGAGATACAAACCGAACCCATCCTTCTCAAAATCAGGCGAGGAGAGATCCAACGCCTCCACATCACTCGGAGTGAAAGAGCTCGGGCAGTATTTGATTTGGTTAAAAGAGTCGGATTCACCATACACGTGGAAAACTGTAAGAAGATCGATTGGACCAGATTTATCGTCATCATCGACAATGTGAGGCGACAAACTGGCTGAGTCCATGTAATAATGGAATTTGGAGATGAAATCATCGACATTGATTGTTGAAAGGTGGATATCGTGTGCGACGGACTCGTTACAACCACGATTGAGGAGAAAGAATATATCAGCAAGTTTAATCGTTGACAGATCCGTGGCATTCAAATGGATAGCTCCACACAGACCAGTTTTTGAGTGACAATTTGAGAAGCGGCCACCAATTGTGATGGAAGCGGCGTTCTTGCAATCGAGTGCGGCTCCTCCCAAACCACTTGTGCGGGTCAGACGTTGGAATATCACCTTTTCGAGTGTCAGTCTCCCACCGATGACAGAGACAACGCTTGATGAGCTTTCGATTTGGATGAAGATTGATCGATCAATTTTGACGACAGCTGTGGCGGAAACAGAGATCAGTGAGCATTTCATCGACGAGAGTGAATCGAAGTGGCAGAGTGTGAAGGTGACCGTGCCAGCGGAGAACACGAAAGTGGAAGAAATCCCATCCACTCCAATCATCCTCAGATTGTTCAATGACACCGATGCGTCCGCAGTGCACTCCACGATGGAAGCACCAGTCAGAGGAACCAGATCGAGAAGTGTCAGCGTGACAGTCCCAGGATTGTCCAAAGAAGAGAGAACGATGACGAGGGTTTTGTCGAGTCCCACTCGTCTTTCCGCCGATACCCACAGATCGTGGGTTTGCTAGACGCCTCAATGTGAACTTCTCCGAAGTTGCCGGCTCCTAGTTTGATTTCCTTCGACTCACTTGCTCCAACCTTCAGAAGAGCTGCGGAAAGGGAACCACACGGCGAGGAGAACGAGCAGTCACCTCCTTCCACACCACTCGCCACAAACAGCACATCATCTGTCACCTTCGAATCGATCGATTGTGTGCATCCAAATACGGCTGTGAGAGAATAGTGTGGAGATTCGATGTTCCAATCCGGATGTTGTGGTGCCGTGTTTCCTTCGAAGTGGCAGAACATCAGCGATGCTGCCGACAAGGCATACAGTCCACCACACTTCATCGACGCCGAATTTGACACAAATTTTGAATAAGAGATCGCAATATTCTGGTTATAGATTGTGTTCAGGGTGCATGCACCACCTCCGCTGGCACCCGCCTCACACGAGGTGAACGAGGAGCGAGTGATGGAGTGAGTCCCGGCAGACGAAATGCAGATCGCTCCACCATTCGAGACAGACGTGCATTGGACAAACTTGCTGTCTTCGATTGTGACTGTCGGGCAGGCTTCCGTGTCTCTCGATGCGACGAGGATCGCTCCTCCATTTCCGAGTTGGATCTTGCAATCGGTGAATGTGCAGTTTGTGACTGAGAGAGGCGCTTGCGAGAAAAGTCGAATGGCACTGCCACCAGACGCTAAGAGATGCTGGATCGGGCTGTTCCTCGGTCATCTTTGTGAAGGAGCAGTCGGTGTATGTGATGGGATTGGCGATCGTGGCATATTTGAAGCGGGGTGGAATGGTCAAATCCAAGAAAGTGGAGAGTGACCAGTACATGTGCGATTGTTCCTGCGAGTATTCGTCTCCTGTGAACGTGTACGGTGGATCAAGGAATTCCAGTTCCTCCTTGAAGAGATCAGAAAACGCTGCTGTGAGAAACACGTCTTTTCGAGCCAAGTGAGTCGAGGTCGACGAGCTGAGTGTGTTGTTCTGGAAATGAAACGATCCTCCAATGTTGTGGTCTTGAACGACCGTGTTTTGGAGTGCCCCAACAGAGTCAGACACACTCACGCCAAGGCAGGTCTGCGAGAGTCGTCTTGCTGGAATGAGGGAGTCGATTTCAACGATGTCAAGTTCACAATATTGCATGATTCTACGCATGTTGAAATCTCGCTGAACTCCATAAATGATGATTGTGACGGTGAAAAATTGATCAACACGCTGTTTCCAGATGTCAGTTGTTGTGATGAGAGGTCGATCGATTTGACGACAACAGAAACACAGAAACTTGGAGCTGATGGAATAAACTTGGTTAATGATGGGACATGACCATTTGGAGATTCGAATCGGATGTCACAATCAGAGGTGACGTCCATTCACTCGACAGAATCGAACAGTCGCGAATTGCAAGAGATGATGATTTAATAGTTGAGAACGAATATGATGCTCGGAGTGATTGGTCATTTCGGTTTGGCAATTGATGACAGGTGTGCTTTGGTGCGATTTCCACGTGAAGCCACGAAAGATAAAGTGAAGAGTTAAACAGATCAAGAATACTCCCCGAATTATATTTGTTGTTCTGGTGGGGCTTTGAAGAGGATTCCTGTTCATTCAACCGAAAATGGACATTCGACGAAAGTGTCAGTTTCGTCGATTTAGTTCCGATTAAATCGATGTATGAGGAGTGCAATGGGAGTGAATCAGCATAATATAGAGTAGACTGAAGTTCATAGTGTCGTTCAAAGTAGTGGTATAAGCGAAATGGGAACCAAACTGGCATAGGTGATACTCCTAGGAGAATTGGAACGAGAAATCATTTTGAATCTCAGAGCCAATTGATTTTTTTAATATGACTCATTCTAATTTCCATCTCACTTACTACTGAAAATATTGACATTTCAGAGTAGTCTATATTTGGCCGTAAATTCAAAATAAAGGCGAAAAACGGACCTCTTGAAAGTGTCTTTTGAAGCTTTTTGAGTACTTTTAGAAAACAACGTCGATTTCTTTTTATTCAATTTTTAATTTGTATAAAATGAGCAGCGTCTTGACACCAACACAACTCCTAGAAATTCTCGAGAAAGATAATTTGATCATGAAATCACCTCCAACTCTCAATCGACAAGGAACAACATATCTCACAGGAAGTACTTTCGAATACTACCTCGAAGAGAAACCAGATGAAACTTATCAAGTGTACGTCAATAGTTTCGTCAAAGGATACAGACCACATCTGAATCGTCAGAAATATCTTCGACCAGCAAATCGTTGCACAAAGAGAAGCTTATTGAATCAATGAAAATGAAAATTGTGAACTCATTTCTGAATACACTCATTCAAGTACTCCAGTAACATATCGACACGAAGGAATTGAATGGATAGTGATCCCATCAAAATGGATGAAAGGATTCAGAACTCATCAGAACAAACGAAAACGATACACACAATCGTTTGTTGAAAATGAATTGAAAAGAGAATTGTGAACTCATTGGAACATACACAAAGGTACTTGAGCCATTCAAATATCGCGATTTACGAACAAAGAATGAGTATTACGTTCGCTTGGACAATTGGTTGTATTTTGGAGACCGTCCTCACTTGAGAAAGTACCACGAAAGGTCATGAAAATACTGAAAATCTATTTTTGACCACAAATCACTGAAATCCAACATGATAACCATTTCGAAAAATTCTGAAAAAAATTCTAAAATCTCGGGGACACTGTCGGTCCTCGATCAAGACAATCCTGATGAAAATCGGTTGGGAATTCGTGGAGTTACGTACTGAACTTAGGTCGAAAAAGTGACCAAAAAAGTCGATGTTCCGATTTTGCTACTATGAACCGCTTTATGGCTCAAATTGTGTTCAAACACGTTTGATTGTGACGGAAATCATTTTGAAAGGTAGGATTTTCGATAAAAAGCACTTCTGAGATTTTTGGTTTGATCCGACCCATTGAGGTTTTTCGCGTTTTTGAGATTTTTAGAAAGGTATGGACGTTCGGGACTATGTCCTTTTGATCACTTTTCGTCGTCTAATGGTGTTTTTGGGTGTGAAAACGCTAGTTGGCGTCTTTTTGTGTCATTCATCTCTGAAAACTTTTGACACCTCTACGTTCGCACACTTTTTCATGAATTTTCACATTTCACTACTTTCACTTCATTTACTCCGTTATTGCATCATTTTAACGAACATAAGTCGACGCGAGACGTATAGCGCATTTCCTTAGTTTCATTTTGTTGGTTCTTCGATCACACCTCTGACGACACATTTGCACCAACATTTTGACACTATGGATTTTTTGATCTGAATTTCGTTACAAATCCTTCTTTCTCACGGTATGAGTAAGGTGTGCTCGAATTTTGAGGAGATTTTGTCGGATAGTTCTCTCATAAAGTCACTTTTTCATGTTTTCACTTCTCAACTTTTGACCGTTTTTGTCACTTCAAAACCGACTGTAGTCCCTTTCATTTCATCACTTTCTCTCCCCATTTCACATATGATCTGTTCATCATTCCTCTTCATTTTGCTCAATTCACTTCCATTTTGTGGGCCGTTCTCACTTCACTAGCACATCATTTTAGTCAACTTTTCATCACATTTTCACAAAAACAGAGTAAAAGAAAGCGAAACAACCAACAATGAAGTGAGCAAGTATGAAACTGAGAGGGAAATTGACGAAAGTGAAAATAACGTGAAATGTGACACCAATAGTGAAAATGTCGCTTGTGTTTGGTCCTTTTTGCTTAAAAACATCAAAAGTGATCAAAAATGTACGTGATATGATGAAGATTACGGAAAAATTCCGAGATATGAAGTGAGCCGTTGAAAGTGAGATCTCTGCAAAAGTCCGGAATCTTCACTTAGCGGAAATTATGTGTTGTATTGGAGAACAAGATTAAGAGAAACATGAATGAAGTGGTGAAAACAGTAAACAATGAAAAAAACAAAGACGGAAGTGAGGTCAAAACAGAACAATATTGAGCAATAAACAAGTGACAATTGGCCCGGAAACAGGCTGAAACAAGTCTAAAACAAGAAGAAATGAAATTGAAATGATGAAAATACGTAAATGTGCAGGATCTGCACGGTTTGTAAGAAACCCGCATAACTCTGCAAAGAGTTCGGAAAAGAGGAAAAAACGGACATACCATGATGATCCTGGACATCAGAGGAATCAGAATATATTGAATGGAACAGAAACAAGCATAGTTGAAATGAGTGAT